>JAECUM010027628.1:0-26648 GCA_016617855.1 Megalonaias nervosa
TATATATATATATATATATATATAACACTGCTATAAGAATATGAACGTATGGTGCTGTATGGGGATCTAATCTGGATCTAATATTTTGCAAAATACTTTTTTCAACTAGATGAAGCGATGATAGGAATATTTTGCAAAATACATTTTCAACTAAATGAAGCGATGATAGGAACTTGAATTCCAAAGCTTACCAGCAGTCAATATTTCTACAAAGAAATTTTTGGGAGTCCCAACATATCAGCTGGAAAAATAACAAATCGAAGCATTTTTACAAAATAATGAAGGGTGAATCTCCTTTATGCTTGATGGAACCTCTCTTACAAACCATTTCGAATTTCGAAAGTTCCAGTTTTCGTTTAGGGGAGATTGCATAATGGTGAAGGGCGTTTGTAAATGTCCTGATGATCCATGTTTCGATTACAATGTAGAACATGTTGCTCCGGTTCTATTCAAAAAATATGTTTCTTTTTGTAAGTGGTTCCTAGTAGAAAGTTCTAAAGTACTGAACCCATGCATACCGAATCTAGACTGATTTGTCAATACTTACATAAAAGACTTTAAAAACGATGCAGTCTGGTTTTCAGAGATTCTTCTCTGAATCTCGGCATGTAAAAAATGGCAAGCATTATGTTCTTCATATTAACATATAAAGCTATTAAAGACCAAATATTTTCATTTCATGATTGTTTCTTGGGAATATTCGTTAAAAATGGTTTTACTTAGCACCAGACCAAAAGTTTTAGACGCTATCTTTGGAATATGTTTGGGAGAATGAAAGCAACGGAACTTTACGAATATCCCTGTTTTACAAAAAGGTCCTTGATACTCCATAGTTTTATTATTAATGGTTTCTTTTTAGTTGTCTTTACTTCATATCAAAATACCTACATGTGTTTGTCTGCCTTTTCCTTTTACTTAAGCCTCCAAACGTGATTTTCGAATAAGTTAAATTCATCAAATTTATGATTCCCTGAAATACCACGTGTGATGTTCTGAAGCATTCCATTTATTGTAGGGAAAGGACAAACTAAATTATAAGATTTATGAATGAACCATTTTCTTGATAAAGTCAATAAAATATATTTAAACTAATGAATGTGAAAACTACTGATTTCCCATCGATTGCAAACTGAAAAGTCTTAAATGATACGAACGGCCAGTAATAAAATGTAAAATGCTTGGATACATACCTCGAGAAGTATTGTTGTTGCCTATCATCAGGAAGAAGTGGGTTTCCATGGCTTTGACAACTTCGTCTGTAAAACGTCTACCTACAAAATTAAAAAATAAACGTTATCTAACGTCGAGTCTTGTTGGTACTCATTTCAAATAATGCTCCTAAGATATTTGGTAATGACACCATGGTTGCCACGGTTGCACTTAAAGAATCTTGGTATCACTGGAGTTTGTGGCGCCTGCATTAATCCACGACCAAAATGATGCTCAGACATCCAGTATATGTAAATTGCGTGTGTTTGTTTGGGCTAATATTTGGAATATCAATTTATTTGTATGTTCAAAATTTATTACCTAAATTCCTAAGAGCTATATCCTGATGGCTGTACAACAGATCTTGTCGAGTAGCTGCTGAAGAATATTTCGACTTGAAAATGTCGTATGTGTTTAGCTAAACTATTATTGCTAGAGTGGCTTAAAAGCATTGCTTTTCAAAGGAGCAATGCATTATGGAAACATTTAAATTTAAATTTTGGAAGCTTATTTGAATGCGGGGGATGGGGCATTAATGGAAAGGGGTTGGTGGAAGGGGAGGGCTTGACGTGAATAGAAAATTTAAACTGTATTCGCAAGAATTTGAAGCTGTACATGGAATTATAACATCATGACGGCTAGTGTTATGTATATTTAATGCACCTTGTGTGCTTGACCTTTTTCTGTGATTGAGGGTAGAGTTCTGGACTTTATAAAACTAAGTGTAATTATTTGGTACAGCATGTGAAATCTACACTTCACTGTCGTTACAAAAAAAGTTCGGATTATGATGTGGTTAGTGAATTTATCTTAAAAGGTTATGAGTTAGTACCCGAGGCATATAGACAAAGGCTTATTAATTGTACAAAAGAAACTGCGCAAAACCATGTAGGACATGCTAAGGAATAGAAACAACTATTTCATAGGTTGTGTTCAACTGAGAAGGTGGATCAAGATTATGATAACCTCAGACAGCTCATATTATTGGTAGAGCTGAAGAATTGCATTCATAGTGATGTCAAGACCTATCTTTAAGAGCAAAAGGTAAACGTTTTGGAAGATGTTGCCCGCACAGCTGATGAATAGTCCTTGAATCACAAAGTTTCATATGTCAACAAGTCTTTCTGTTAATTAGTTTTTGTTTTAAAAATGTCATTCCAGTGTCATACGAATACTTCCAAATCTCGATCTGGCACAACATTTAGAAATCAAACTTCAGAAAAGACTGATCAGAAATCCTTATATCTTCCTTCCTGCACTTATTGTAGAAGGATCGGACATGCACTTATTTCAAAGAGGTCAAGGTCACGGTTTGGTGTAAGAAAGAAATACATCGGTTGGATTAAACAAACCACAGTCTGATTTTGTTTATGATAATTATCATCAATTCATGTCGAATGTTCCTATATCACGTGCTGGTGAATCTGCCAAGACTAGTCCTATTAAAATATTAAGGGACACAGGAGCTTCTCTGAGTCTTTTATTATCAGGTAATGTGCCTTTGTGTAAGAAGTCTTCTTCTAGTGAACGTGTTCTTATTAAGAGAGTAGAGTGCGGCTTTGTTAATGTTTATCTCATTGTGCTAATTTGTCATCAGGCCTAGTCTCAGGACCAACAACTGTTGGATCAGTGGGTATTGGGGGTACTCATTTATTACTAGGCAATGATCTAGCTACAGATAAGTTCGCAGATAATACACTTGTAACTGATCAGCTTTATTTTAATTATAATGATGATCCAATTCAGACTGAAATCCCTAATTAATATCCTGATTGCACAGTTGCCAGAGTTTTTATCAAAGGAGCTCTTCAGAGTGATGCTGATCAGGAGCTTATTCCTTTAGCTGATACATGTATCAGGCAGAGTTTCAATGAGGTCAATTTTTATATATATATATATATATATATATATATATATATATATATATATATATATATATATATATATATATATATATCACTGTAATCCTCTATTTACTACTCATTCGCTCTATTCTAATCAAAAGACAATATCTTTTTGTCAAATAGGTACACCATCCTGAGACCTAGTGTTCGTTTTAGAGGGCTTTTAGCAAACATGAAGCAACACAAGGCCTGGTTGTTTTTTTTTTTTTAAATGGTGTCCTTATGAGAGAGTGGAAACCACCTGATGCACTCGTTTGTGAGGAGTGCTCAGTGAACTATCAAAATTGTAGTTGCTGCATCATAACGACAGGAAAGATTTTAGTCTATCCCATAAAAATCCCTTTTCTTGTCATTGAGGAGTTAATAAGACGTATGACAGCATCTTGAATCATTTGTATTACCCAGATATTGAATGTGATGTTTCTAAATAATGCAGAACCTATATGACTTGTCAAATGGTAGAAAAACCTAATACGACATTCGCAAGGTTCATATACAACCTATTCATGCATTTGACGAACCGTTTAGTACAATAATGGTAGAATGTGGCGGTCCTTTACCTAAGACCAAGTCAAGCAACAAATACTTGCGGACCATACAGACTGCGTCAATAAGAACTCCATAATCATTTTGTTTTGTAAATATTAAGACTAAAAGCATAGGAAAAACCTTGATAGAGTTTTTTTTGTTTTTTTTTTTTTTTTTTTTTTACAAATTGTTGGCCTGCCGAAAAGTTCATTTGGAACATTTTAAACTTTTGAACTTGTGATAGAACATTTATGATTATTTGGGATTTAATTTACAATGTTGTAAGTTTCTCCAAAATATTCACTTTGTATCTTAGAGAAATAAACTATTTGTTAATGTTACTAAAGTTGTTTGCTTCATTTCTTTCTGTTATTTAGTTAAAGACAAAAGATTCGCAACAGTACGCGCTATTGTCCTCATTAACTCTGGATACAACAGGTACGGGCTTAATCTCTACACCCTAAACTTCATTAACCCATGAGCTGTCTATCCTCACTAACCTTGGACAATACAGTTACAATATCCATCGACACATCCTTAGCTTTGCTTTTAATCAGGGTGGAAAATGTATACCATTGTTAGCATAAGAAAATCAGGTATATTCGGAATCTACGTACCCTAGGCTTTGCTTATAATTTGTGTAGGAGCTGAATACCCTCTTGGAATTTTGGATACAATAGCTACAATCTTTATGCATCATAAACTTTCCTTAGAATAAATGTCTGCCCTCATTAAAATTTGGACTCACAATGAACAAGCTTATTGAATGCGTCATACGCAGTGCTTGTAATCAGTGTGTGTGTGTGTATGTGTCTGTGTGTGTGTTTGAGATTTTTAACGTAGCTTTAACAATTTTTCAGTCATATCGCTACGATGTCTGCAGTGTGATAGTTTATAGTGGTGTCTAGTACTGGGGCATCATTCCGCAGACATGTGACAAGATGTCCCATCCAGTCACATTATCCTGAAACCAGGCGGGCCAGTCCTAACACTAACCTCTTAATGCTGAGCGCCTAGCAAGGCAGCTGTTAGTAACATTTTTTAAAATAAGTCTTTGGTATGACTCGGCCGGGGTTCAAACCCGAGACCTCCCGCATCCGAGGCGGGCGCTCTAACCACTAGGCCACTGGAGTTGTCTCATAATGAGGGTAGATGTTGTCTACCCTCGTTGACTTTGAACATAACTGATACAATATCATTCTGAACATTGGTTATTATCTCTGTAATTAGTTATCTACCTTTATTAGCCTTGATCTGCGCAGTTACAGTCTTAATCAATATACTGTAAGCAATGTTTTTAATCACTGGTAGGAGTTATCAACCCTGGTAAACTTTGGACACAAATAGCTACAGTCGTAATCTGTACATCCAAATCTGTGCTTATAATCACGGGTAGGAGTTGTCTACCCTCGTCAACTTTGGACATCACAACTAATCCCTTAGTGTATATGTTCTAAAGATTTGCGTGCAATAAAGGATAGGTGTTTGTCTACCCTTATAGAATTTGGCCACAACATATACAGTCTTCTATCTTTACATCCAAGCTTTACTTATAATGAAGGTAGTTGTCTATTCTTGTTAACTTTTTACATATGACTAAAAGTCCCAAACGAAAATCCAAATTTTCTTCATGGTAATAAAATAAAAAAAATTTAAACGTATTGTTTTGGAATGATTGCCGTGCTTGAGGGTGGTAAATTTTGTTTTCAAATAAATAAATGGGGAAACTACTCACAAAAAATATATGGTGCTTTAACAGAAAAAGTATCGTTTCAGTATGTAAATAACATGGTATCAAATATATGCTTAAGATCTATGTAGTGATAAGTGAGTTCAGAGCAAAGTCTTGCGTCCGTTGTGCGTCGTCGTTTAGTCAACCGTTCCTTTCTCATTCTACTCTAAAACTACTGGACCAGCTTCAGTCAAATTCCTCGATGAGCATTCTGCCATGAAGTTTTGCATCAGGACCTGACAATGATGCACACAGCCGTCTCTGTCTCCCTCCATAACCTATCATTATCATACACAAATACATCCATCCATACATTTCTCGTCAGCCTACTTTCACAAGATGGAGCTTGATGATTCCAGGTGTAATCCCACCGACACGTGATTTTCTCGTGACCCTTTATAACAAAACCTTCATGACACACGAACTCCATCGTTTTTCCGACCTCACCATCAGACGTTTTAGTTGTCTCATTTGCGTTCATCACATCAAGCCTAGGGCATGCTGTAAAAAGCACCATATAATACATAAATAGTGACATTTGATGAACTTAATACATCCTTAAATAAAGTGTAATTAAAAGTTGCTAATTATTTTATGATACTACTTTTATTTCCTTATCAATAATATCGATAAAAAAGATACTAAAATAAATTTACCATTTATTTTAAAGGAAAACATATTAACAGGAAATATAAATAAGTGATTTTTGTTCTTTCTTCACATTATGTTCAGTCCCAAAACCGATTCATTTCAAGAAAAACTGCAGAAATACAAATGTGTGATTGACATTCAAATATACTGAGGAACGGAAAATTTATTTGTTCACCAATTAATGATAACCAATGCAGATGTCTTATTATACAGCGAAATAAATATTTTGTTTTAAAAAATCGTGCGTAATAACCAATTATCAAATACTTAGGAGCTGATATCTAGAATGTATATTAGAAATGAAGTCAGTCATAAAGAATTTAAAGTGTTTCGTGGTAGGCTTCGTAGCTATTGATTCTACTACACATAGCTATTCAACCCATTGATTCCACTCTTCGCAGCTGTTCATTTCACTTCTTATCCGATGTTATTAATTCCAAGGTTATACTATTTCATAGAGGGCCAGATGGGGGTGTGGGGGCAGGTAGCACGAGTCCTGCAGTCACAGTGCTCCCCTGGTTTCCTCGGATTATATATATATATATATATATATATATATATATATATATATATATATATATATATATATATATATATATATATATATATATATATATAAAATAAACCATATATAGATCTAAACCGTCTAATACGCAGGCTTATATTGCTAATATAGCTATAATAATGATACACATATAAAGGACACTTCAAGGACTGACTTGAAGGTATATTTGTAGATCTATAACGGTCCTCCAGCCCTCTTCTTCTGTTAGCAGCGCCCCCCCCCCAAGCCTTAATCCTTAATGAAAAAAACCGAGTTGAACTACCAAAATACATAACGCCATGTCGCACTATGAAATAAGGATGAGAGATTCAATTGTTTCCATACTAATTTTAGCTTGTTAAAGAGCAATTCAATTTCATCCATCCTGAGTGTCCTCGTTTCAACCCAAAACTATTGCTTCGTTCTCAACCCTTCAAGATTATCATAAATGCAGCTACTACCAAAATCTCTTGTCAAATGCATAACTGGTTTTTAATATCCTAATATCGGGAAAAAAATAACTTGGAAGCGAAATTTTCTAACTGTTTCATGCAAATAATGGATGAAATGTTATTTATTGCGTGCAATTAAGGTTTTGAATTTCCAGTTTCGAAAGGTTGTTGCAGAGTCCAAAAGTGCAGATTTTTATAATAAATTTTGTTTGAAGTTCTTTTAAGGACCCCTAAGGAATTGATTGAATAGAAACGCCTTGACGTTGTTGAATCGATATGAACAATAAACAGTACAACTTCTTGAGCGTTATTGCTGATAGGAATTGCTTTTAAGGTTTTAATTATGTTTCAAGCAGTGTTGCTAAATCGAGCAAAACAAACAAACAACAACATACAAATAAAGAAAACAACACAAAACACCTCCCCCTAAAATATCCGTCTAGTTATTTTCAAGTCCATGCACTATAATAACTCAAAATCGATGTTTTTAATGTCATAGTTTTACATTTTTAGTTGTTATTTCGCATTTTGAAGGCGTCTTTTGTGTCATTTAAACTGTTCCAATTTATCGATTGTTACCATTTTCAGAAGAGTGTTTATATACAAGTATTGATGATTTCAAGCTTACTGTCAATAACACCAATATCTGTGTCGGAAAGATGAAGAACATAGTAGAGAAGAACATTTGGATTACTCTATTTTTTTATCTTTTGTTTTTATATTTTACTTACATTTTGACCTACACTGTGATTATTATTTTGAATTTATTGAGTTGTTACTTTGTTTATTCCTTAGTAAGTAGATTAACTCTCTTATTGTCTTATGCTGTTCAAACATAGAGGTAAATTATTTCAAAATTTATCATCGCGGCATCAGTTTCGGATCGTCATGTGTTTGGGAGCGGCAACGTTTCTTATTTGTATCACCTGAAAACGTAGTAATTTCACGCTTTGCTGCAAGTAGAATTCTTCGAGTTCGTCTAAATCCGGTAACTATGCACATATTGCAAAACAATGTCTAAAACGCATCACATTACTTAATGCACTATATGCCCATTCAGAAATTCAAAATATTGATTCATATTAAGATTATTTATTGCTATATTCGCAATTGTTGCTGTTTCTTTCCAACATGCGTCTTTTCTCGTCTCTTCGATGGCCGCAAGTTGCGCTATGATTAACCGCTCCGAAACAGATGACAATATAAAACAACGTAAGCAAACCGTAGTACTCATAAAGAAACTGTCACGAAATAAATGTCTGCAGCCATAAATAGTTTTTCAGTTTTGGTTTTCAGTGCAGGTATAATGATGATTCAAATTGTAAATGAATTGTTAATAAAATTTAAATTGTTTACGAATTATTTGCGATTTCTTCTTAATGGCTCCGAAACTGATATCGTGTTGATATGTTAAATATTTCTCATAAATCTGGATTTAATTGGTAACAATGTTAAAACAGCTTACGAGTTTTTCCAAAACATACAAATCATGATTTTTCAATATGCAACATTATGCCATTTTTGTTGTTATAATTTGGAAAGCAATACTCATGGCAAATACTATGCCAAGAAACCTTTAATACATTTAATATCCCACCAATAACTCGAACCTAATCAAAAGGTAGAGAAAAGCTTGAAATAATTTTGTGATCAGTGTATAGCATCACGTAAACACACAGTTGTAGTTATACGTTACTAAACAGATATTTTTTTTCTTATATGTTTTCCATTATATTTTTATATTTTCAAACAAAGGTATGAATAGTAAATTCAAGATGATACATGAAGGCTTTTATCTCATTACTGATAATGTTTGTACATGCTATAGTAGTTTAAAGGCTGTATATATTATAAACATCTTTTGAAGCCATCATTCAAAACATTTACAGTATTCAAATCCAGACGCATTACATATCTTGCACACCTGCCCGAGAAATCTGAAGCTGCCTCATGCGGTAAACACGTAGGATGTTATATCAATGCCCTACACCAAACAAAAGTTGGTGTAGAAAGGAAACTTAACTGAGCTTGTGCTAATTCAAATATTTGTAAAATATGTACCCTCTCGTGTAGGAGCTCATTGCAAGCCAGATTCATGATGGTGTAACCTTTCAGATTTAGATTTTCTTCTTCCAAGCCAATTTCATAAAATGCCTCAATCTGATTAGCGAACACTTTTGCTTTGTCAATTAGCTCGATTTTAATCTTGAATCACTATATGTAATTATATACTTGTCTGTGATTTTGTGTTCGAAAGATGACAAAGTTTTAAATAATTATTTAGGCAACTTAAATTTAAAACAAGTTTTCTCTACTTCTTTTGCTCCATGTGACAAATAACTCTGCTTGATGGTAATGCAATCTATGTCATTAAAGCTATGTAATATATTCATTCTTGCTTTTAATTTCAATAAGTTTTAATAACTTTCTTTGAGGTGAGATTACTCATTATTTACTGCAACTCATACCTATCAAGAAGTTATGAATGAATATGCATATCGGCTCTGACAAGAAACAGTTGAAATACGTCATGCGAAACAATTGCTCAACAACAGTTTATATTGATCTTTTTCTGTTTGAAAACTGCTGAAATGACTAATCTGCGCAAAAACATAACATCGGGGACTTTACAAAATAAATGTAAGAGACTATGCAAAGCTGTACGGCTGAGCGTGTGAAGAGCATAAGTTGGAGACTTAGAAAATCAACACCACTAAAGAAAGTTTAAAACATAAAGTTATTGTAAATCTGTTATTTTAATTATCTGTAGCCATTGCAAAGTTAACTGCTTGCTACCCTATAACTTGTCGGTCACTAATTGAAAAGGTTATACTCAATATGCAGTTATATATATATATATATATATATATATATATATATATATATATATATATAACATATATATATATATATATATATATATATATATATATATATATATATATATGTGTGTGTGTGTGTGTGTGAAATCCGTCAAACTCAAGGTTCTCCTTCATGGCGACGTGCGGCCTAATGTGCCTGCTCTGGAAGGGTTACTTGACGCCTAAACTCTAGGTGTTGTTCTTGTACAGGAAAGAAAATTACCGTGAGACCATTGGACAGACAGACGAATGGACCGATAGATGATCGACTCATGAGGGTCGAAGGCTTATGCCTCAAACTCACATGGTCTTCAGCTATGTGACCTGATAAAAAAGAAAATGAAAGGAGAGAAAGAGGAAGAGAAATACATTTAAGTAAGTGTAACCTTTCAAGCAGTTTAAATCTTCTTCATCCCAATGTCCGAAGTTATTACACTTTATTACAAGCATACCGCCTCCGTAGCAGGAAACATAGCATGTTGAACTACTTTTCACCGGACAGTCATGAGGAAATATTTTGCCTTTGCTTTCGTAAATCAGCGTAGCATTACTGCATACCGTTATTCCTGTCAAACAAAAGTTTAATATTTACGCAATATCCAGTTATTATAATAGGTATATTTTTATTCTCTCTAATAATTGTATTCAAATTAAAGTTGAAATTTTAAGCACAAAAATCAATTAGTATACACTTACTACACGGGAGAACAAAATACTATGTAATATATATGGCAGAAATATCAAACTTAACTTGGATCGATTGAACTTCAATGTATACGCATTTGTCATTTTGAAAAATAGAAGTATCTTAAGGGAACACTATTATACATAAAGAATTGGTAGAACATCGCTTCTTTATTAATATTGTTTCCACTAGATGAAAAATGTGTAGCATATGTGATCCTCAAACACCGCGTTTCCTACAGTTTCTGTGTAACGTTTCAGTCCGATACACCGTTCGTATCCTTTTGTATCCACTGTCATGTATAGGAATGTATTCTTGATTCGTATGTAAACCGGGTGAACTGCAATTGTAAAAAGGATTTCACCAGCAGTGTTCCAAACAAACATTGCCAGACTCTTTAAATGTGTGCAATAAGATCAATATATCTTTCTTGACGTCAAAGTTGTGGAGCTCCCTTAATGTGGTCAGGTTTAAATGTTCAATCCTTAATGTATTGGTAGTCATTAACTCGATGTATTATTGTTGAAAAGTGAGAAGAAACACTTGTATGTAGGCGGACTAGATGTCTCAAAGAATCATGCTATCAAAGTATTCACATGGATATTTTTTTTTTCATAATATTTTGTTGCATTCGTTGAAAGTGTTTAATTGTTTCTATGAACCTGTCATCATTTAGATTTGTTTCCCGATTTTCAATTAATTGACCCAGGAACCTATAGCTGTCAACAAAAAATCCTGACAGTCGTTTTAAGACGTTTTCCTTCGGTTGTGAACATAGCACCTATGAAATCCTTCATGAGTAAAATATATTTCTCATCTTTGATCGCTGTGATAATTATCTCCTGTTCAGATTCTTTTCTCGCTAATTTATTGGTAAATAGGTTGCTGTCATAACCGGACAAGTTATTAATGAAACGTTATTGAATATATCCAGTATTACAAGGACCTCTGTTTTAAGTTATCATTGGTTCTAACTTTTTTTATTAGCTCTTCGCCGTTGTCACAGCACCAGAGTTTTCTCTAGCACAGATTCTGAGACATTGTATCTTTGCAGCAAGGTATGTCACTTTTTGGTTTGTTTCTTTGCGACAAGGTTTGTCACTTTGTTGCATCAGCAAGGTTTGTTTGTATCATGTTATCATATATGTTACAGCTGTTTACTTAATTCAAATTTAACACAATTTCCACAGTGATAATGTCACTTTTGCGTTTTAGGCTATGCTTCTTGATACTAGAGTTTGACGATATTACTTACATCATCACCAAATATTTTAATATTAATCTGTAAACTATTGGCTTGTTTAATTTGCGTGTTTATGTGACGTGTATGTAAAATACTAAGGTTATGTGTTTGGCTATTTTGATTGTCCAGTGCTCATTAACTGTGCACAATTCTGTATAAACGTCAATGGATTTGTCCATTATACTTTCAGAGTCACAGTGCATAACGAACAGAACCATGTTAGGTATTTTAAGAAGGTGTAAACCTTTCTTGCATATGTACTTTAGTTCATTCTCTTTATTAATTTTTTTCAATGTATTTCTACAGTGATTCGATTCTATGAAACACTTAGTGCTACCAATAAGATTCGGTTTAAACTGATGCTGAAGGCACAAAATAGCATTTCACACTGTCTGTCTCCGCCGGTGAGAACAACTAAGTCTAACCCTGAGGAAATGTTGAACGAATACTGGTTCAACTTGACTTAAAAGGGTTGTGATCGTTACCATCTATCCATTAATATGTACTGACAACATCAATAAAAACAATGTATTCTTTCATTTTGATTTGTTATTGTCGTACATAATTCGTTTTCGCCTTTTAATTTCATCCCAGTCCTAAATTTACTGCTCTGTTACTTTCGAGTTGTTTTTTTTAGCCTAATTTCGTCAATGTTCCGTCCATGGTGGAATTTTTCTTCCCCCTATATCATTCCTGTTGAACTCTACTTACCACCTGACTAGTATTCGTCATGTGTAAAACAAGATCTTTCGATTTATTTACTTAAACTTCATTCAATATTTACTTCCTAGCAATTCTTGTCTGTTGACTCTTATTCATCATACGAAAAACTAATATTAATATATTTCTAATATTTATGCATAAATAATTTTCGTGGTACGCAAAGTTCAGAAATTAACTTCTTACGCTTTTGACTTTAGAAACGCATTCACTGAAATTGTTAGCACAAATTGCCACATTTGTAGAATTTTTTAGCGTTTTGAGCCTTATTTTGCATAACCGATTCAGTATTTTTCTACCAGCTCATTTGTTGCATCTCATCCATCCATTAATTCTTTTATTTGAATTCGTATGGGACTTTAATTTATGTCATTTCCTGTAAGTCATGTTTTTGATGATTTCATAAAATAGTCCACCCACGACAGAAATCTGTAGAACTATTTATTTATAATGAATTTCTTTAATATTCAACAATCTAGAACAAGAAGGTTACATTCAGTTAGTTTCTTTTAGTGACTTTTTCAGTTTAACGTATTTAGCAGCAAACGTAGAATTCAGTGACATTCAGACAGATGCCATTTGTAACATGAAGTTCATGATTAATAACTTTTACGAACTACCGAACTTATTCACTTTTTAACTATTTAAATAGCTAGCAATCGACACTGAATCAATATGAGTTCATTGCTCTCGTTCGTGAGAAAAAGATCGTTAGATTCTTAAAGGATTTAGATGAGTTATGGTAAATATGTACATGTATATGGAAATTCTTCATGTATTGTGATAGATTGATAAATACATAAATATTATCAAATGAAATCAAAGCTGCCATTGAACTAAAATACTGTGGTCCTGGACAGGTGCTCAACAAGCGTTAAGGACTTCTGATTAGCAATTGTCAGAGAGAAAGAGAGGGAGAGAGATAGAAGAATAATAATCCTTATCAAGAATGCCATAATTCTAACTTTGCTTTTTATTATTATTACAAATGAAAAGAAGATATGCCCTATTATTGTTTTCTTATACAAAGAGCCACAATGTTACACAATCTTTTGTGACAGCATATCTGTGGGACGTAATTCATCCATGACGTTCTTCTTACAATCCCCTGTTTGCATTAAATGGCGTTGAGATTATTCGTCGAATATCAACTCCTCCTAATAATATAGAATGATCATAGTCTATTGTGTAACATTACGTCATCCTTCAAATTTTAGCTCTTTTAGTTCCTCAAAAGCATAACTGATAAAGGCAAACAATAAAGAACAACTATTTGACAGGAATATTTCAATTTTGAATTAGTTGAGGTCTGAACATTTTATATACTTAAGATGTTTTGACTCTTCAATAAAATACTTACGTCCTAAATAATTTTTGAACACTGATTCGTACTGCAATCATACTTAAATTTGTAAATAATTTCTAACAATGAGTTACCTTGCGCTTCATAGGAAACCAGCAAGAGCAGGAGACAAAAGAACAGTTTTGCTGTATCCATGTTGCACCACACCTCTGCTGGCACGGGTTCTTTAATAACTGTTCGACAAACATATTTGTACTATAAGTGTACCAACCCGAGCTCAATTAAAACTAATCTTATCTTAATAGTCATAGTTTATTCAGAGTTTAATTTCATTTCTTAATGAAAATAAACTGAAGCTGTAATTGCAAGCACCGCGTTCAAGTGATAAATATAAGACGATGGGATAATATCTTAATAGGAACGACTTTCTAGACAATACGTCTTCTCAATTACATAAAACAAATTCTAAAGCGATAATAACCAACGTGTTTGAGTCAACTAGAAAATAATTGTTTAGTAAATGTCCCTTGCGTATAAATTGACCATACGACATTTAGACTGTCCTGACAGTGACTCAGTATTGGTTATTGTAGTTAAACGATCGGTTTTAGACCGAAGTGTTCTTCTTCAAGGTACAAAGTTGTTTATTTATTGGTTGTCTCTTACTTTTAAAATTGATACGTCACAGGAGTGGTTTATATATTTGTTCTTTGCCCTCCTTTTAAATTAACCAATATTTCTTTTTGATATTTGCATTTGCAACACCTGAATAATGAACTAACTTTAACGCGGGATTAAAGTTCACCAAAATAGCTATGAACGGAAGTTGCCCTCCGCTTTTTTATGAAGCAAACACACTCATGGTGAATATACGAAGAAAAGAGAATTTGATTGTCGTACGGAGATAAACGTATATCCTGACCGCCTTGCTCATAAAACGTATAAAAGACATGTTTATATCAAAGATATTTTAGAGAATTCACAGCGCTTAGACACATATTAGGTGAATTTCTTTTATTATTCCTTTGAAATTCATGAAAACTCGTTGGGCGAGTGCACTTAACTAAACAACCTATCTCGATCGATAAAACAGGCGATTCCTACTCGTAGAAGACCCCTTTTTGTGGAGATGCTCTAAACAGTCTGGCAATCGATAAGACACTACATATCTTTTTGTTGAGCAGTCATTAACATACAACCCGGCTCAATCAAAACGACAACAGATATCTTTTTGTTTAGCCGATTTTTTTATTTAGCTGGAAAGTAAAAAGTTATAATTTAGATTTGAATCAATTGGCGTTGACGGACAGACCTATGGACGGATACTTACAAGGAATTGACAACATGTTTTATGAAGAAATAGCACAACATTATTATTTAGATGCATTGAAAACGACGATGCCTTTGCGCTTTAAAAACATAGCCTCTGGCACCGAAGTGTACCAAAGTTGTAGTAGTATATAAAAGGGAGCTAGCTGCTAGAAGTGCATAAATGGCATTCCACTCGTTCTGTATCACGTGAACAGAAATCTTTCATTTCAACTAATTAGTTGCAAAGAAGGACTCATTGGAGGCAAATTTATAGTGGAAAATATTCTTTACACTTCAAAAGTCCACCGTTGATTATTAGTCTCAGAACTGAACTGCAATTATTCATATCACTTTGTTTCTCCTGTAAGACATTCTTCATGTTCAGGTTTTAAAAAGTACCAATGTAAGATTGAAAACTACTAAATATTTTATGCTGTCTAACTGAAGCTATCACAATAATACGTCTTTTCCATAGCATCTTTATTATTGTAATTCTCAGGCTTTTCTTTGATCAAAGAACATTGTCAAACGTTATCACGCATGTATACTTGTTATCTAATTAATGGTACAAACATTTTAAAAATTTGAAACTATTATTAAAGATGTTTCAATAAAAAGAAACAATGATAACACAGAACACCGTGTAAAATGACCGAAGTACTAAGGGTTGAATTTGGTTACTAAATCTATCACATCTAAGAATTTGAAGGGAAAGTAGTAAATACAATGTTAAAAAATATGTGCTCATAAGGTTCGGCACATTTTGTTTGTTTCTATATTTGAGAAAAGTGATAAAAATTTTTGCATGAAAGTCACCGTTCACAAGTTTGTAAGAGAAACAAAATAGTGTTGCGTTTTCATTTAAAACCGATATTAGCTTACAAATTACTTTAAAATTCTAACAAGATTTCATTTTGATTTTAATCGTAAAGCTCAACTGCGTAGATTAATCTGTTTTATCTCGCCGCTGCTACAAGCATAAGGATAATATATATGACAAAATATGTACCCAGGTTTTGTACTAGTTGTGATAGTAGACATTGAAGACAAAGAAAGGAAAATATTTCAGTAGAGTTTTATAACAATGCAAACACTGACAGAGGAAATTTCTGAAAATTGTTATGGGTTACTTAGTCTCGGGCGTTTGATAGAAAAAAGAACTTGTTTGAGAGAATGCACCTGTATCTAGATAATATATAGGTCGGTATTAGAGTAGTAAGATAAGGAAGTTAAGCTAAATAAACTTACCTGGCTAACAAGGCTGAGAACGTTGATACCGATACTTATTCATGAAATACCAAATGGATTCAATTGATTAAATCAATCTATCTTTAAAATGATTGAAGAGAAAAGCATTCGCATGACAATCTTAATTATACAGTACAGTATAACAATAGCAAAGTATGGTTGATTACCTACAACTAAAACAAATTAGATTTCTTGTACACCTTTAAAAAAAACCGTAAAAGTGCTTCAACGACATTTGTATAAATAACAAATTGCCATGCTCTACAGCCTGTTGAGACACAGAGAGATCCACAGAACGGAGCACAAAAACTCGGTTTAAAATTGCATTATACACTCTGTCGTCAGGTAGAGTTGCTGACAAAACATGTAATATAGGGAATAACTTGTGCTGGCATAAACGATAATTACATTGAACTGAATGTGGATATATGTCATAGTTTGTACCTTCAATGTAGATAATCGATTGCATCATCACTTTACTCGAAGACATCCTATTTTTCCGCGCAACAATCATGTACATGACACTTATTCTCTAAATAGGGCATTCTAACGTGTTAGAAGGGCGTGGGTGGTATATTATAGCTTTTTCCGTTTTCATAAGAGAGAAACAGACAACGGGAAATGTCGACACGAGGATAAAAAAAATCGATTGACAGGTGTGCATAGAGACATACATATATATATATATATATATATATATATATATATATATATATATATATATATATATATATATATATATATATATATATATATATATATATATATATTGTGTGCTTACTTTTTGTCCATGATTGTAGATTGTTAGGATCATTTTACAAGCAGCATATCACATTGCGTAGACTAAACTTTCAGATAATATTTACAAACATATTTACTTGGATTTGAGTTGATACATTGGTTTTTCCCTTGGAAATTCTATGATCTACATGAGTTGCTAAAATTAAAGTAAACAGACCTAACCTTGTTTTACGAATTTGATGGAGATGGAAATTTCCATTAAGATTACTGGGCATTTTTGCTGGTTATTGACACATAGGTCAGGTGGGCATCTATTTAAGGTTACATCAGAATTAGTATTCCTCTTTTACCATGTGTATAGTGGATTCAGTCTTTTAGTTGTGTTCAGTTATAATTATTTAAACTGGCGACGTTGTTTTGCTCTGTACTTATATAGCGATGCTTTCTGCGAAGTTTGGTTAAATTCTGCTTAGATATGGGAAAAAGGAAGACATTAAAAGTTAAATTTTTATATTTTTAGTAACGGCGGTCATGTTGGATTAGAGGACTCCATCATTTGTACAAAACTGGAAAGCTCTTATGCACTAGTCCTTTCTGTCAATAAACCTCATGAGATAAAGTTATTTTTCTGTCTCTGTTCCCCCCTTGTTGCGAGAAGGCCCTTTACGTCCCTGCATCCTCCTCTCCTCCAAGTTACATTCGTTATTATGCTTCTTATCTTCCTTTGTTGCCTACAATGTTTGATATGCTTAGTTAAAAAATTACACAACTTACTACAAAATATTAGGTTTCGTGGATCCGATTTGGTTATTTGTTAATACACATACACGGGCTATGCAAGTGCAAGGCTATCTTTATATTTAATTTTTAGAGAATGTAAACATGTGTCTTATTTGGAACTTAAGACAAGTTGTCAGCACTTCAGGAACATACTTTAAATCATAGTTTTTAAATTAACAAAGAGAACATCGGGATAAAAAACATACATCCCTTCGCCTTACAAATCTACTAAACCTTCATATGATCTCGCTTAAAATGTCAATCATCCGCTTTTAGGGAGGGTATACAAATCAGGATGAAGTCTGCAGTATTATGCATAAGTAGATAAAGAGAGATAGAGGCTGATGAGTTCAAATATATCACTTATGACTGACTGCTGTTCCACACGCAAACCTAAGAAACAAATAACTACGTAACTAGATATAGCCAAAGGAAAAGTTCGTGTTCGAGAGAGAGAGAGAGAGAGAGAGAGAGAGAGAGAGAGACAGACAGACAGACAGACAGACAGACAGAGAGAGCATCCTTATTAATGATAACAACAGCTCAAATGACTATTGGGTATAATTTGGTTTTATAAACATACATTTCTACTATGTGTGCAAAATGTTTAACGAGGTTTTGAGTTCATTCATCAGTATTCAAAGCAAGAATGATGACATATATTAGACACTCTAATGCAGTTTCAAATATAGTCAAATGTAGACAATGTTTCATTGGTTAAACAGTATTTGTCTGGTGAAAATTGATTATTTTTATCGTATTCCACTTTTCATTCTTTTAAAGAAAAATCAACAGTTTTACGGTAATTGTCACTTTGAAATTAACTCAGCAGCACAATAATTTGAGGCCATGCAGTTCCGACTTCATATATATCAGAAGAAAAGGTTGAAGCTTGCATTTGTGTTGAAAGGAGAACGCAGTACACTTGTCAGAACTAATAGTATTAAAATTAAATTTATAAAGAACAAGAATAAATATGAAGACTCTGACGATGATGAGAAGCAGAGTCAACTCAATAAATGTTTCCAAAAAATAGATTCAACCACAACGTTTAAGGAGTTTATATACTGCATCACGACTTCAATAAGACCTATAGTCAATTCCATAAAGTTTCCAAATAATAGGTTCAACCACAACGTACATCATAACTTCAGTAAGATCCAGAGTCAAAATTTCCCTGTGATCCAGTATTATTTCAAACTGGTAATTTATTCTGGTAATGTTCACACCGTCAGGTGGTGCTCAATATCAAAGGATTGAGAGATCTGCTTATTGTCATTGGACTTCGCGACCCTCAGACCTCGCGATGGAGTACATGTTGATGTTGACGGTTTTGCAGAGCTGGCATATACTGAGGAGAATTTTGGAAACTCCAGAAGGGCAGATATTATTTAGAAATGCCGTAGATGCAGTGTTTTGGATTTCTTAGAAAGCCATTGTCTTATAAGATGTTTCAGATGACAGAGGGATTGAAGTTGAGTATTTTTTTACTGCTATTTATAATGCGATATATCGTCAGAATTTTAAGTTTTAAAGTTTGAGAGAGTTAGAAGCAGCGTCATCTTTCATCTTTTACATCAGTATTTCCTGACACCTGGATTTAATATCTTTTATTATCTGGGAAATTCACTTCCTTCAACATGCGTTGTATGAGATCGCCAATTTCATTAGCATTCTCAGGTGCACGAACAAATCACGTTTCATAATGGTTTGTGTCTTGAGTTAAAACAGCCATATGATCATCTGTTTTGCAATGATCTTAAAGACAGTGATATTCGAATACAAGGCTAGTCATCACAGGGTATTTTCTTAACATTTCTGTGTCTACTAGACATACGTGGGTGATATGGACTTCGTTTGTTTATATCTTCTCAAGTTTTATGTGTGCTATCTTGCTCAAATTATTAACGACATTGGAAGACCATAGTGTTATTAAAAACACCATGTATTGCGAAGGCTTGAGGAAGTATCATTACCCAGATGATCTGATTGACACAATGTATTTACCTCTCCATTAGTTAATGACTAAGCATTCAGATGTTTGTCTCCTTTCCCGTGATGCTCAAATTGTTTTTCTTTGACCTTCAGTTCATCATATCTAGTGTTGAACTGAGAGGATGACACAGATGAATAAATAATTTTGTAGCTTCAAGTATCTGTCAAAACTGCAGATCACGTATAACGCGGTCGTCGGCTCATATTCATCATTTTCTTTTCTTTGAACAGATAGTGGAAATTGAGAAGGTAGATTATCTAGTTCATTTGCTATGCTTTCATGAATTTCATCCTTCGTTTCATACGCCAAGCAAATTAAGTTGACACATACAACGTAAGTCCGGTTTTGTGCATAATGCTAGGATTTTCACCCTTTCTTATATAAGCGTAGTTACATCTATCACCTTGACTTCTCTCAACCATGACTCTCCAACTTGATTTTCCATTTTGCAAAATGTACCCATCTCGGTAACAATTACAGGAAAAATTTAATATTTTGAACAGTGGCGACATCAGTCGAGCTCAGATGTCAAGATAGTCAATGCTGAATTATTTCCCTTTACACGTAAAAAGATAAAAATGGATCCCCTGTCATGCTAAAAACGATAACTTGTGAGATCGGATAAGAAATTTTCCATTTTAGCGTTCCGTTTAAGAAAAATCTCTATCCATAATAATAATAATAAATGTAAGAATCATGTGTGATACTGGAAAGAAGAAAAATTTAAGATGTGAAAAATAAAGGTAACTAATGACGTTGATTACGGATTTTCAGCACTGGCGATCCGCCTAGAAAATTTCTATCCGTTCGGATGTGGAATGAGTGAAACATACAGCTCAACCAGCGGATAGATGGCTCATCCCCCAGAAGGCAGCTTTTGTTGACGTTATTTGATATTTAGTGTTAGCTTGCAGGATTGAGTTTTTTCAAGGAAGGTACTATCAGAAAAAAGCTGTTTGTATAATATTTCTTGTAATTAGTCACTATATGGTGAAAAATTAAAATCACCAAATTAAGGAAATTATTTTAAATTCTGCTCAAAGTAAAATCCAAACTTTACTTTTCGTCTACTTATAAATTTAATTGTCATCAAAATTCTTTTGAAGTTTATTGAACATTATTGCATCTTATTCTTTTGTCGTTATCACACCAACCCATCCATTTTACGTTTTCTTTGACTTTTAAGATACCCAGTACAAGTGAATTATGTCATTTGTTTCATTGACCTGTTATAATTTTGTTTCACCTATAACTTTATCAATAATTCTTTTGCAGTTAGGTCTGATTAGCAGTTTGGTTGAACTAGATATATTGTGCACTGAACATGATTCATTCCTACATAGATGTGCCATCCCCTTTCAGAATTAATGCAGTTAAAACTAATGGAATGAGTAATAACAGCATTCACATAAAAGTGTATAAATCATCAGTTCTCCTCCAAACTGTTTCAATAGAAATTAATATAGATAATCAATCTTAATATGTTTTTGTTGTTTTTTTTCATGCCAAACGTTCTTTTACATCGAGAGATGAACTGATTGAATAAAGAAAGTTACTAGATTCATAGGTTAGATATTTCATATCCCAATGGCCTTAAGGCATTAAAAAAATTGTAAAACAAAAAAAATATTAACAAAATTGATACCTTGTATAGAAACATCAGTTATAAATATGCAGTTGTATGTATGACTGTTTTAACTATATTGTGATTCAAGCGAATTTGGCTTTCATCAGAGGCTTATTTTTCTTTCAATGTCTATGAGACTGTTATGATAATGCATTATTGTTAAGACGTTACGTCAGTGACAAATTGGTTGTAAATATATAGACGTCATTCTGTTCTTTCAAAATATGTTGTGGTTGAAGAAGCATATAGTAATTGAGAAGCTAGTAACGCAAATTTATTCGCGTTTGTATTGTTTTTGTTTCAGTTCTTTCTCTCCCTCTCTGTTTGTCTGTCTCTTCTCTTTGTCTCAACCCCCACTCTACTGTTAGGACACTAAAACATTTTAAGTAAAATTCAATAAACAATTTATTTCCCAAAGTAAAAATTCAAAAGGCTCTTACAGTATTGCGAATTAAATTCCAAATAATCGTAAATGTCCTTTCACAAGACCTAAATAATAGAATGTTCCGAATGAATTCCAATCATCTTGAATGTCCTGATGTACCAGTAGTCTTGAATATCCTGATATTCTAATGTTACAACCCAGAATGTCTTTGAATGAATTCACAAAATCAAAAGTAATGTATTAATCCACAATCAATGAGCAGTTAGTATCTCCAATGAATGATTTAAATAAATAATTATTCTACAACAATATATGAACAAATGTATTCCACGGACTGATCTTAAGATTAACCCATATATATATATATATATATATATATATATAGGTGCAGGTATATATATATATATATATATATATATATATATATATATATATATATATATATATATATATATATATATATAAGGAGTGTTTGTGTGTGTGTATGTGTGTGTGTGTATGTGTGTGTGTGTGTGTGTGTGTGTGTGTGTGTGTGTGTGTGTAAAACTGATAATTTCCAATGGAAAATTCCACTAACTCATAAACAGGGTTAGGACTTTAGCTAAAATTTTAGTAAACATCACGTATAATATTTACAGTCATGACAAGTTTGTTATTCAAAGACTCCATCCACAACCTCAATCACGGATATAAATTAAGTACACAGTATAGATACACATAACACATCTCCTCATAATGAAGTAGGAAGATTTATACAATAAAGCATTCATTGAGACACTATAGTAATTAAAATTACATAAAGAAGTTAAATGATGTACAAAATAGAGTAATATACTGCATCTATACACATTAGAGTGCATCCGCAATCACATTATTCTTTCCTCTGATTTGTCTAATGTCAATGCTGTATTATAATAGCATCAAACTCTATTTCAATAATCTCTGATTTGTGTTTATCCCTTTGTTAATGAAAGTAAGTGGGATGTGGTCACTAAATGCAACACTCTGAGAAGAAGCTGAACTAGTATACAGTGCAAAATATTGCAAAACCAATATAAAAACCAAACATTCCTTTTCGATTGTGGAATAATGTTGCTTGGTTTGCTTTCCGGAAAACTGGATGATCCGGACAATGTTTATCTTCTTGAGTCATTGCTTCAACAACCGCTACATCACTAGCTTCAACAGTCAATTTAAACTATTGGTTGAAATTTGAAAGAACTGGTACACTTTTAAGTATGGTCTTTAACTTGTCAATAGATTCCTTACATTTGTGAGACCAATAAAACTTAGATTTTTTACTCACACTATTTATCAAAGATTCAGCAATTATAGACAAATCTGAGCAAAATTTCAAATAATATCCAGTCATACCAAAAAATCTCATCAGTTGCTTTTTACTAATGGGCACAGGAAATTCAGAGATAGCCTTGACATTAACATCTACAGGTTTAATTTTTGACATTGTCTTACAATATGACACATGCACAGCAACATTTATTGGTTCCTAAAGTAATTATCAGATTTGCGTAACTAAGCAAATCAAATAATTTCCAAAAAGTGTCCACGTGATCATTCCAGGTAAATAATGATGTCAACGATGTACGCATCACAATTATCTAGACCAGATGATATTATGGTCATTAAATGCTGGAATGTTGACAGAAGATTTTTCATACAAAATGGCCTCACCCTGCTAATGTTGATCTGAAATTGCAAATGCTGGCATTTCGTTTGTTCTTTTCCGTTAGTGGAATTTGTCAGAATCCTTTAAAACGTCCAACTTGGTGAAATCGGTTAAAGCAGTGTCACTACGGTCAGATTACATTCCAAGCCGAGGTATACATCCTCACTGTTTGGGACAGTTACAACTAAATTCATTGAATAATTAACTGAGCTATTCATACCGGAATACTCTTTCAACATATTTATATGACAAAGTGTTTCTGTTAATGATATAATTTAAGTTATTTGCTTTATTTTGAATTGTACAAGGATCATAAAACAGCCCGAAGACTATCTGAGGTTTGGGCAAGAGCGCCAGATCTTTTTCACCAGGCTGAAAACTCCGTTCCTGTGTATTTATATGATATCTTAATCTCATGTTAGACTGAGTAGAGTAAAGATCAGTTCTTGCTACTTAACAAGCCTTGGACAACTTATATTTCAAGCCAGTGATATAGCCTAAGATGAATCCTGGAACTTTATTTGAAAGAGGTTCCTCTTTTAATAGCTTCATTTGTCCAGGGACAGTATGTCCATACAAAAGTTCAAAAGGACTAAAACCTAATAATTCTTGAACTGATTATGTACGGCAAACTACAGCAAATAAACGCCCTCATCGTATTCCTTTCACTGGATTGATTTTATAAATGAAATATATATTAACAACTTTTCTGGCAATATTTCACTCGCGTTGTTAACGGTACTTTTTTAGTGTACCAATTTTATTTTTGTAATGTATATTTTTGGCATTGGCGGAAAGAGGCCAAAAATTGGTATACTCATACAAGGTTGACTTTTCTTGTATGATCCCACAGTATTATAGCCATTATCGTAATTTGCAGTCGTAGTTAGCTTATTTTTCAATAATAATAAAAAATAACAATCAAGAGAAGAAAAAAAAACTTCTACTGAAATAATTATTGACAGAATATCAGCTGTATAGGGCAAGGTATAAATAAACTTTAGCAAGAGTTACATAAATAATGGCATGCACATGGACAAACGATAGTTATCAAACTTTTGAAGCTTATTCGAACTCTTATGACGAAGGCCATCGAAACAATATTATTTGTTCGGTACGGAATTTTCCTATGAAAAATAAAAATGCATATTTCTTACCAACAATGGACTTACATCGATACTTTTGCATTAACATGTTTCTACGGTATATGAGTACGTAATACTAGAGATCACACGGATTTAATTCTTCACAGGATATTTCTACACATTAAGCGTTCGACATATGTAATCTCTTCTGATTCAGGGTCTACGTAGTTGTCTTAATATATCTAAATGGACCAGTTCACGAGTTCACTTTTTTATACCTGAAATGATCGTCTGGGTCATTGTTAAACAGGCATAGTCAACTTCTAATAAAACAAATCATGGGTTCGAATTGGTGAAAAGTGGGATGAGCAAAGTTAATACTGATAATGTTGTACTGTATCGTTCGCGTGCACTTAAACACGTGGCAGAAAGATTTTGTTTCTTCCTTAAATCTATGAGATATCAGTTTATTTCCGGTTTCTATTGTCATGTACAATGAAGTAAAATTGATGGGATTCTTACTTTATTTCAGAGGTATTTTTAAGTAGTATTTTGTAATCGCTGTTTAGAATAATAATCCTACTTAATAGATTTTGACAAGTTGCAATCTTTAGTCATCGATCATCATTTGTCAGCTAGGGTGCTGTACTGTTCCTCCATCAAGGCTTTGTTTCAATTTACACTTTCGTGCTTTATAGAAGAGTGAAAGTTCTCTTATAATATTGTATTTAGGCTTTGTGACACCATCGTACTTTATTTTTTGCATACTATAATATTGGACACGTAAACAAGAATGAATTTTCTAGAATCTCCAAACATTGTCACCAAAATTTCATTGAAACATTCTCGATGAAGTATTCTCATCTTTAGCTAGATCGTGAGCAGTCATTATACCGCTTTGGTACACAAGTACATGGTGGTGCAAATGACCGTCTGATCAGAACTGGGCGAAAGTTGTGAAATATCATCTAAAAATAAATAAATCAAGTACTTATACTATTAGACTTTTCAATTTGGTCTTTGTAACTATGATGTATGAGTAATCGTAACTAATATTTGATACATTTTAAGGTACAGAGATAAATGTTTTATTTATAAATAAACTTAAGCAAATTTGTTTTATAAGCATTTCCGTTTACTCTAACTCAGAAGTAGTTTGGGGAAGTCTTAAAGACTGGTTATTATCACAGAAAATGTATGTTTGGGAGGACCGCCTATTTCTTCTCACACAATCAAATTCCATCAAAAAAAGCAAACGTGGGGCGTTCTAACTTTATCTGCATATATTTCATCAGTAGGCCTTTCTCAAATTTAGAACCAGCATGAAAAAATTCCTAAAAGAATAGTTATGTCCTTAGAAAATTTGACAATACCAATATACTAAACGTTATCGCTTGGGCATAGAATACAAGCCCATTTTATATTTATATTTATTTTGATTTCATTCTTCTGGTAGGTCTACAGATATTTTTTGGCACCAGAAATATTGCTTAAGTATAAAATGCGGTCACGTATGTATGTATGTATGTATGTATGTATGTATGTATGTATGTATGCATGCATGCATGTATGTATGCATGTATGTATGTAGTATGCATGTATGTATGTACACGAGCTCGCACTGGAAAATCTAGCAACGTACAGAGCTGTCTGGGCCGACCCGTGTAATGTTATCCTAATCTTTTTCCTCATTAATAAATCATATCTCCAGTTCACCGTACTGAAGAAGCTGAGTCGTTATTGATTGGTTTAGTGTGTTTCTCAGCTGGTCATACAGCGGCCTTGACAGACACGTGTCCAGTGACTTCTGGGTATAAGATATCAATGTCACGATGCACTTCTCGGCGTTACAACTGTAACCGGCCATAGAACACAATTAATTTTACTATATATTCTCTACATTTGTTTCTCAGTACTGAACTTTCCACTGTGTGACAATCAATACAAATCATATGT
>JAECUM010027629.1:0-22747 GCA_016617855.1 Megalonaias nervosa
GTACGTGGCTTGTTCTTGTAACCAGCGTTGCACCTGAGGTAAACGGATACTTTTCAGTCGAGTTTTGGCAGCACGATACAATTTCTGAACTCCTCCGTAACCTGCAGGATGAGCTGGATCGTAGTAAATGCTAGTTAACACCTTCTCCATCTTTTAATAAGTGATCCAATTTTCACGAATGCTAGTCTGAATGGAAGAAGGGGGTGGTTTGGAAACGGTCTTACGTGTCCGATGTGCCACGGGCGTAGAAGTGGAAGGTAGTGGTGGTGGTGGTGGTGGTAATGGAATGGTTTTGGTCTTCTTTTCTTTTTTCACTTCTGGTTTCCCTTCTTTCTTTTTCACCTCTGTCGAAGGTGGAGTAGACATCATCTTTTTAACCCAAGCTTTAAGTTCTTCTCGTTGTGGTGTAGGGGAAGGGGTCAACAAGGACGCTGCAATCTTACTAGGAATGGGAGCTGCTGACGGTGTTTGAAAAACTTCTCGTACCTCTTCTTCCTCAGGCCTTCGTGGGGTTGTGTCTGTCTTGACCGCTGGTAGTGGTGGTGGTGGTGGCGGTGATGGACTTTTCATCAAGGCCTTAAAATCTTTCAGAGTGGGTGGAGCTGTTTCGTCTAAAGCTTTCTGGTGAAAGAGTTGCAGTCGTTGCAACAACTGACCGTACCGTTGCGATTTTTCCGTTTCTGACAAATCGCTGCGATCCATCAACGATTGCAGTTCGTGTTGTATCTGGGACATCTCGGTCAAATGAGGATTGGGAGGTAAATGTGGGGTTCGTTGTTCTTGCCAACGATGGTATTCCATCCATCGTTTGTAAGGGACTAAAGCTAGTTTTCGTCCTTCCATCACATTTCAAGGATCACGTCTGAGATCTTTTGATTTCAGAGGTCCCTTTTATCTTCTTGGTCTTTTATTTTGGAATTATGGAATTATGGTATAATATGTCCCATGGCACTCAGTATAGGTTTCGCTACATTGGTAATAAGTCCTAACAGGGGTAAAAATCCTTCACGTTGCACCAACATCTTTTTCTTTTGACCAATGGGTATTTTCTTTTGGACCATTTGGCGAAGAACGTGTCGATGTTTGGCTAAGCAATTTTTCTGATGTTTAGTCAAAGGTATTGTGCCTTTCAAGACGTTCAGACAACATTCGCTCACCGTATCGATGACATCTTTGGAGGCCGTTTGAATGAGTTTTTTTCGCATGGGTGGAGGAGCTTTGGACAGGACAGACAACATGTCCCAATGTTTGACCAAACGAGGAGGCAGTCCTTTCCTTTTCTTTCCTTTGGGGGTAGAAGAGGAATGTCTTTTGCGGCGTGACATCTTTGTTTGTTGATTCTGGGACACACACCAAAAATACACTAACGTCGATGACTTGTCACACAGCCTTTTATCCTTTTGGGGGACTATCGCTTTGTCATAAAGGTGACGATGTGTTTTCCAAAATCACCAAAGAATCCTCCTCTTTGGTGACTCCTCTTTTTCTTTGGACGAGTGTGCCTTTTCTGGGGGTGACGTCGATGTTTGGCTAAGCGTTTTTTCGCATGACGAGACTGTCTTTTTCTTTTCCCTTTCTGGACAGAAGAACGACGATGAGGGGACATCTTTTGATCCACAACATACACTAAAGTCCATGGTTTCACATGCGTCTTTTTATCTTATTTTTTTTGGAGCCTGTCCTTTACCCTTGTGACAAACTTGTCACCTATCTTATCGAATTCAAGGAAAGGGCCAAAGAAACCTCCCATTTGGTGGCTTCTCCTTTTCTTTGGACGAGTGTGTCTTTTCAGAGAGTGTCGCCGATGTTTGACTAAGCGCTTCTTAGGATGACGTGACTGTCTTTTTCGTTTTCCTTTTCCTTTTTGGACCGAAGAAGAAGAACGACGATGGTAACGGTGTACACTTCTTGGAGGGAACATCTTTGGACGTGCAGTAGCACAAAAAATACTGATCCGTATGGTTTGCCTCAGGTCATTTTATACTGGAATGCGTCGCCACTGATTGTCTTTACGTCGTATCAACTTGATGACAGGTAACACACGCCGTGGAGGAGTTCGCAACGGACTAAATCGAGACAGTTCTTGCTTGGACAAATCCAGTAAACTCTGTAACACACCCGTTCTCTCTTGGACTTTGACTTTGGGGCAGGTACTTTGTGAGCCGCGGCTACTGCCGCTAAAGAGGAAGAGGGTGTCACTGCTGGAGGAGAAGTTGTTGGAGACACTCTCTTGCGAGTAAAAGCTGTTTTCTGTGGGCTTTTCTTTTTCTTTTTCTGAGGCTGTGACCTGGTCTTGACACCCTTGCTCTTTTTCTTTTTCTTCTGGGTACGTTTGGGTGTGGCTTTTTTCTTGGGGACAACTTTGGGAGCATTAGGATCCCATTTTAAGAGGGAACGAATGATGACACCTCCTAAAGATCCACTTCCTCCAGGTTTCAAAATGATTTGCTTTTTGGTTTGAGTGTCGATGCGAGGATCGGCTAGTTGCGTCAAGGCAACTTTGTTTCTCTCAAAAAAACGTTTGGTTTGATGTGGAATCTGAATGATGCCTTGCAGTAATTGACGTGCTGTCACCGTAAACCATCGTAAGACTTCTTTGAGACTAGCTTCTAAGACACGAGCACGTATTTGTGGATTTTTTTCGCGACTGATGCCGTACAAGGCACGAATCAATTTAATGGGAAGATGAGACTGAAGGGACGTCATGTTGACAATGTGTGAGACAGAGTCCAAGTGACCGAGGTTTTTATAGATTTTTGGGGTGATTAAGTCGACGACGGAGACGTGTACACGATAGGTCCTCCGTCTTGGCACCAGGGGTGAAACAGATGGGTACGAAATCGCAAATAATCGGGAGTAGTGGGTTTTAAATCCACGAGTAAATAAGCGTGTGGGGTTTGAGTGGCATCGTCGTACGCATGAATCAGCCAAGGCGTTCCTAACTGTTTGGCTAAGACTTGTACTTGCGATTTATCTCTAGGGCTTTTAAACAACACCAAGTAATGAGCATTGAGACTGATGGTACGATGGGCTTTACTTTGTTGAAACAAATTTTGGGTAATGTAAATGACACTGGCATTACGATGATGCCCTTTGCGCGTAAACCAGAGTTTAATTTCTTCTTCGTCTTCTCCTAACATGTCGTCAAAAATAACCAAATGAGTTTGACTAGGGTCAGACACGATTCCGTCGTCTTCGACAGGAATGCCTTCCACAAAGACGATGGAATCGCCTTGACTTTCTCGCAGAAGGCTGTACGCCGATTGCCACTCTTTATAGCACCACACGATTCGTTGAGGAGGACGATCGATCAAATGATGTTTATGTTCGATCAAACGTTTGACAAATTCGGTTTTGCCTGAACCGCTAGGTCCAGCAATAAGCATGTTAAAGGGATGGCGAAGATACAAGGCCTCCCAACTAGTCCGATCTACGTGTTCGTCAATGACTTTGACAGTGGAGGAAGAGGGAGCAGAGACAGTAGAGGTAGCCATAGTAGTAGTAGTGTAATAAAATGTCACTTGTGACACGAAGACAGACAAGACAAGAGTTTTTATACTTTTTCAGGACACGTTTATTGTCATCTTTATTAGTGAACAACACGAAAGACAAAAATACATAAAAGCCATATGGTTAAGTACAGGAATAAAAAACACAACAAAACGACCATAGTGGAATATAAACAAGTCTCTGTACAACATTTTTTGTGATCAAGAGGTGAAATCGTAGGAGTAGTGTGTAATGTTCTGAGAGTCTGTACATTCCTTGGTTCAGTCACACAAGGGTCCTCCCGAAATGGTCTTTCAGGAATGTCAATGACAGTCCTGTCTTGAAGAGAGTGGTTTTCCTCGGTGACAGACTGTTCTTCTGGTATTGACACTAACACAGGTTTAAAAGTGACTTTTTTCACGGAACGTTTTAATGTTTTAGGATGACAAATCTTGGGCATAGTGTGCCACTTCTTTAGCCCAAGCCTCAAACCCCAAACTTTTCCAGTCACGTACATCTGTCCAGTGAGGGTGTAAGTCACAAGCTACACACACGTCGTCGTACACATCTTCAGTACCTAAAAGTTGACGAATCTTGTTTTCCCGTAGAGGTTGAGAAGTATCCAAATGAAAGCGCAAAGCTTTGAGCAGAATGAGTCTCTCGTGGACATTTAAAGGGATCACTTTCATATTTTGTTTTGGAGTAATAGGTACTGTTCGTAAAGAGTCCACAAAGAATCAGCTGGTAAACGAAATCCCAGAAAGCAAGTCACTAAGACACACACTACACGTCGACCCCAATCCAATGGAGACAGTTCTCGTAATAGGTGTTGGTAATCCTCTACCGTTTGAATACTGTCATTGATTTCCTTCCACGGAATCTGTTGTATCACGAATGATAAAGGTCGTGGCATGGTAGAACGTTTTTATACCCTCTTTTTCGGCAGCTATAAGTGTACTTTTTGCACAGAAGTGGTCGTATTCCGTCGACGTATCTAAAATATTTAGTCACTAACTTGTACATCACACGTCGTTCAGAAGTTTCCTCTTTATCTAAGTTTACATTGTGTACAAGATTTTGGTAACCCTCTAACTCTTCTTCTGGAATTCGATGCAGTAAGTGTACCTGGTAGTAAAAATAATCACTATCAACAACACAATCCTTCTTGCTCACGAGTAGTTGATCAATGTCTGACCACTGGAACACTTTCATCAGAATCAATCCTCTTATAGCATTTAGGTACCAGTGGTTCCAACATCGGTGACGTAACGGATGCAATGATTCTTTTCGTTTCACTTGTATTTTGACGAACTCACGGTAAATGCGTTCTCTCAATTCCACAGGCAAAGCACGAATGTTCTCTTGTAAAGTATCCATAACCATGTCAGTCAAACACTTCTCCTAGAGCGAAAGTAATGAACGTAGTGAGTAATTTCTGACCACTGCCATTCCAGGAAACGGTCAAGAATGTCAATAAAATCTTCAAATGTAAATGGTCTAAAGCGAAATAGTAGAACGAACGCACCCTTGATCCAGACAAATCGGACTTGTTTGTTGACTTTGGTCAATTTCCTCTTATGAATTTCTCGACACAAATGTTCTACAGTCACTAATTGAGATTTGGCTCTGGCAAGTCCCTGCCAAATGTCCTTGTAGATCTTCTCTTGCAATTCGTTTGGTAATCTTTGAAGATTATTTTTTACATCGGGTTTAAATACTTGTCTAGGGATTGTCCAACGTTTGACTCCTAACTCCGTAGCTAGCTTTTTACACAACATGGTAGGGTCACTTCAATGACGAGGTCCCACTAAAGGCAGGTAGTGACACTCTGGAGACCATCGAGCATGTTCCAGGTAAGCGCAATCTTTCTTCTCCCATTCGTGAAGTGAGACACCGCAACTGAAGCACTTGACTTTATCTCCTTCGCCCAAGTAGATAAATCCAGCTCTGGCTAATTCTTCGGGGGTAGGTCCTCCTAGATATTTTTGCCATTTTCCTTGGAAGGTTTGCAATCGACTTTCAAAATCACAGTATTCTGGCAAACGCACAGGGAACGAATATTCGTCTTTCACAGGTTCATTTCGATGAGGGTACGGTGAAATCCTTAGGAGTTTGCTCAGTTTTACATGACATCCGTAGGGTGGTAGTCGCATGGTTTCCTGTGGAGGTGGACATCCACCATGAAAACCAGTAAAGTGAAAAGGTGTGCGATAACGAGTGGCATCGCTTTCACATCCGTCAGGTTTGACACGTACAGCATCACTTTCCATGGTAGGTATGGTAGTAGAGTAGTAGTTATAGCAAAGTTCCCATGATGATGTGGTACTGAATCACTAAGGTCATAGCGTACGGCATCCCTACCATCGCAAGGCACAGCATCGTACTTGAGTTTACTCTTACTGGATACTTGCTGTGTGAATGGATTCATCTTTCTCGCTTAGCAATGGTAGTCACAATGAACTATCGACCTTGAACGTTGTCCCTTTTTATATGCTGACCAATATCGGCATGACCGTACGGTAAAGTGAAGTGGTTGGGAAGCCGAACTCGCTTCTGGTACACGATTTGATAAACTTTTTCCAAGGGTCGACTGACGATTTGGTGTGTGGGTAAACGTACAATCTTGTGCGGTTCGTGGGTGGTCACTTTAAAGTTTCGATCCTGTCCAGACTGCAAGGCTTCTTTCAATATGCTAAAGTTCACCACTCGACTGGTGCGATAATTAAGAGTCAATCCTTTCACTTTACACTCCGTGTGCACATCTCCTTGATTGTTCCGGTATTCGTAGCCGTAATTTTTGGGACCGCCACTTGCAAAACTTAGAATCTTGTGGTCGGGATGCTCGTCCGTCCAGGCTCCTAAACGGTCTCCTTCGATGACAGGGTGAGGTTGACCCAGGCGATCAATGTAGATGCAACTGTCCGTGTCAAAATACAGCACACGATCTCCTAATAGTTCTAAAGCTTCGTACAGTTTTAAGCGAGCATGGGCTGTCACGTAGGCCGCAATGATGACATTTCCAAATTCGTCGGCTTCTACAAAGTCCAGTTCTTCTTCGTAATTGACTAAGAGCAAGTCCTCACGAACAACGTCCACGTGTTTCATGTATTTGGTTTTGTCGTGAATCATCTGCAAGTATCGGAAAGGTTCTGTCAAATACTCCGTCTTGGGTAAACACGGTCGTTGTGCCATTTTGCCCCACAAACAATTCAACATCACTTTGGCAAACGATCGCCTTCCCTCGTTTTTCTCGATGTGGTCTAAAGTGATGCCTTCCTGCTTCCAGTATTTCTCTTTGAACTTTGTTTGGTCTTCGGGAGTGTGACACCAGGAAGGATATCCGCTAGCTTCTTGTTTCAGTTTCAAAAAGGCATTCACGTAGTCTGCAAAAATGCCTTTTTGAGAATCGTCGCCCTTGTGGTATTTTTCTGTCTTGGGAAAGTGGTAAATTTCGTACACTTCTAACAGTTGGTATCCCAAGTCCAGAGCTGTAAACAATTCCACGCTGACCCACGTTCCCGTCAAGGCTCGTTCTTCCTGAGTGTGCTGACAAGGGTGGTCTTGGTTGCACGTTTCAGCACAAGTACGACACAAGGAAAACATCAGTTTTCCTTGGCAATGATGTGGTAAAACGGGATGGTACAAGTTCGTGGGAGGCAAGACTTTACACTTGATCAATCCTTCGTATTGTCGAATATTGTCCACGTCGATGTGTTCCGTCAGCAATTGTGGGTGACCTGCGGGAAAGTGGCAATATTTGCACACGTACGGATACAGAGAACACACGTCCAAGTATTTGATTTCTTCTCCTTTCTCCTCGTCGACTTGGTACAGCAAACAGGTGGCATTCGTCCGTCCTCCGTACAAACTGTCCCGCGGGTTCAGAGGGTCCACCAGCTTGTAACTTTCCACGATGCGCTTAAACTCGGGATCGGTTTTCAATCCCTGATCGTACTCGTGTTCCCACATTTCCACTACTTGGTATCCTTGCTCTTCTAACTTCAAACGTCGCTGACAAGTGGTCTGGTACAAGTCTTCCATGGTCTGTTGTAAAAACTGGTTTTTAGTGTCACGTTGAGGGTAGCAGATAGGACATCCGTGAAATAAGCATCCGTTAAACTCGTACACGATTTGAGGGTTTTCTAAGTCCCAGCCGTCTACTGAATACCTTCCGATGGTCTTTTCGCCTCCTCCGTTGCGAGCGTGTTGGATCCATTTGTCTTCCTTTTCACACAAGTAATGTAACCAGCGTAGGGCTTTGACCGAGTATTGACGTTTGACAAAATTGGTCGTTTGAGGACTGATGACAGCTAGGGTGTTTTCGGGCATGAATCGTTGACGATACACTAAGGAACACGCTTTGGCAATGGTACAAGCTTCTTTCAAAGGATCGATCCCTCCGTGTTCCATGAACAGTTCTCGAAATTTTCCACAGCAGCGACGTAAAATGTCTACGTCGGAACGACAATATTTTAACATTTCTTCTTGAAAGTCAAAAGGGTCCGAAGCGTGAGTCTGGTACCATGCGTAGAAAGCTTCTCGTTGTTCGGTACGCATGTTGTCGGGGTCGTAGTAGTGAGCCTCAGGCAAATGGGGTAGAACGGCGTGTTGATTGGCTTCGGTATTGAAAAAGTGTGGAAAATAGCCTTTGGCCATTTCTGTCATGCCAAACGTTTTAGGCATGCGGCTCAAAGGCATAGCCAAGTAACTCATTGAATCTTTAAACTGTACTTGACCCACTTGCATGGAAATGATTTTGGCTCCGTTCAAAGTTACTTTCGGACGTTCGGTACTTTGTTCCGTATAGTATCTCAACAGAAATTGTCCATCGTATCCCGAGAAATTGTGAGCCATCACCGTGGCATGGCGATGACAATCTCCATAACGTTCGATATCTTCTTGGCTCCACGTTTCGTCGATAGGGTCTAAGATCCATTGGGCAAAATCGGCTAGTGTGTTCGGTCCTCGAAAGATTTTTTCACGTCCTCCAGGAATTTTGCTGCAGTGAGGGCAATGAGTCAAGATAGGCTCTTGGATACACTTCTCGCACGCTCGGTGAGCCACGCAGAAATTAGGAATGTGAATACCAGTCTCTTGCATGCATTCGAAATCGAAAAAGATGAAATTCCCTTTCTTCTTCTGGTCATTATCTTCTTCTTCTTCATGTTTAGAATGGTATTTTTGAATGTAGCATTGGTGTTCCAAGTCCACGATTTGGCGACAAATGTGACATCGTTTCTTTCCTCGACAAATGTGTAACTTAACACTATTGGTACGTATGCCTTGTCCACAAGTAGGGCACAATCTCAAGAGCTGACAAGCACATTTCTGCTGTGAACCTTGCGTCTTTAGGTGTTGTTGGTAACAGGCAGGACTGACAAACGTGCGCTGACAAGCAGAGCAATGCACTCGTTCTTGTCCTTCGTCCAGACAGGGTGTAGAAGCTAAACATCCTGAGCATTTTGATCCGCAATGCTTATGTTGCTCTCGATTGTTATAGCCATAGTCACATTTCTCACAGTAATAACTGTATCCCAGGAATGCAGTGATACTGGTAATGGCATCAAAATGTTCGTCGTGATGATAGACGTGAATGTATTTTCCGTCTTTAAAATCTTGACCTCGAAACAACAGAGGTCCGCGCACTTCTTGAGGGTGAACTTTCAAGGTGTAACGTGGAGCCAAGACGTCTTGCAACTTTTGCATTTCAGGAATGCCACAGGGTGTGTCTTTAGCTAACCCCGCTTGCTGTAACAGGAGTTCTGCTTCTTTTCGTTGTTTGGCTCGGTCCGATTGTTGAATAGTTTTCCAGGCTCTTTTCCATTCTACCGTATCGTTCTTGTCGGCATACGTTTGTCCCACCACGATGGCACGGGCTAAACACATCTTGTCTTTTGGATTGTTAATTTGGACGAGACTACGCTTGAGGTTACGCAAGTTGTCTACCAACATCAACTTTTTTTTACCTGTCCCTTGGGGAAGAGACACGTGGGTCATGTACAGTGTCGCTTTTCCGTCCGTGATGTGAAATTTGTCGTTGGATTGTTGTACGTGTTGAATCTTGTCCATGATTTTGGAAGGTGTCAATTCTGTTGGACTGCTAAACTCGATCCAAACGGGAGACTTCAAATTGTCGTGATGAATAGAAAGTCTCAAGCGATCGTCTTCTTTGGCTTGACATTGCCGTTTTAGTGTGGTTAACAAAGAATCCCACACATCGGTGATGAACCCTTCTGCTTTTTCCAAGGGTACGTCAGACTTGAAATCTTTAAACTTCACTGCGTACGTGTAGGCTGTGGTTCTAAATTTTCTGGAAGAGCGTTTGTCCGTCTCCCGAATATGGTAGTACTTTTCAGGGTTTACTGATGGTAATGGACTTTGATTTGGTGTAGACTCTTTAGGCTTCGATTCTGGTTCACTCATCTCATCTTCAAAATCGCTGGCATGAATTTGTGCCAAGACTTCAGCTACTGTGCGAGGCGATAAATCACGTTTCTGCCTCTTACTTTCTTCTTCTTTCTTTTCGAAATGATGCGATCGTTTCATCTTGACGGCAAAAAGTCAAATGACTACCTGTGAAACACCATGAACCCCTATATATCTATGTCAGACCAGGGCATATATAAAGGGCTAGTGACTCCCCTCTCAGTATTCATTTCGCTCTCAAGCCGACCAGCACAATGGAAGAACCCACACAGATCGAACTTCTGATTAGAGCATTGCGAGGTGTGATAAGAAAGTTTTCTTCAGACAAGCCGACGGACTACTCTCCTTCCTTTCGAGATAAAAGTCAAGATACTTGCTATATCTGTCAAAAGAAAGGGCATTGGGCTACAGAATGTCCAGACCGTCAAAGAAGCAAGGCCAGTGTCAAAAGTCAAGATACCTGTTATCATTGTCAAGAGAAAGGACATTGGTCTTCAGAGTGCCCTAAGAAACAACAGGAGCAGGAGAAGGAGGAGGAGGAAGAAGAAACAGAGGTGACCTCGACAAAAGAAGAACCCCGACACGTTCAGAAAGAGAAGACAGAAAAGAAAAGAAGACAAGAAAAATGTGAGGAAGAAGAAGACGAAGAAGAGGAAAAAGTGTAAAAGTGAAGAAATTGAAAAAACAGAGAGAGTGAAAGAAAAAAGACACAGAAGAAATCTATGAACTTTTTTAAAAGTGTTGTGTTGTGTTATGTTGTGATATTGAATTGTAAAAAAATTTGTAACAGAATAGACCAAACTGAAAAAAACGTAAGTGTCTCTTGGTTTTCATTATTTAGAAATAATAAGGACCTACACTCATACACTCACAACACGTACATCATAGGGTTAAAGAAGGGATTTTGAGTTTTAATTGATTTTGGCAAAATGAATAGTCACTCTTTTCGAGAGTATTGGGTAGCCCTGAAAAGGACTGTTGAGTGTTTGTTTTTTTCCTTAGAACAAACTCAGGAACGAGAATCAATTCGCTTTAACTGCCTTAAGCCTTAAGCCTTTGCCACGGCCAAGGCCTACTTGTGGACTTGCTCCTGTCAATGATTTAGTAGAAATCACTAGGGGTGGTATCTGTGGTGTAGTCACAGGGTTAGGTTGTTTGGCTCGGGAAGGTCTTTTTCTCTTGGGTCGTAATAAAGAAGTCTGATACATTTGTTTCAGACTTCTTAACTCGGCCAAAATGTCCAAGAGTACCGTGACCGTTTGACTTTCGCTGTTCTCCTTCTCTTCTAGACTTTGTTTCTTCTCTACTGCTTCTTCTTCTTCCTGTCGTTTCCTTCTTGCCTCTTCTTCTCACTGTTGCTGTTCAAGAAGAAATACTTGCTCTGCTTCTTTCTGCTGCTGTAAAAATTTCTCCAATTCTTCTTTCTGTCTTTGTTTAAAATCGTCGACACGTGGTAAAGAAGGAGAAAGTGGCGAAGGTACTGGTACCGGAACAAATTCTTGGGAAGAAGATAAAAAATCTACTAAATCCCAGTTGAAATCAACCTCTTCGGGAAGTAGCACTGTGTTCACTTTGGTAGCTGCTGCTGTACCATTACTTCTCGTCTCCACAGCCGGTGCACCCCAATTCACTGTCTTCTTAGCTTCCGTCATGTTTCACAAAACAATACCGCATCGATTCACTGCACACAGACGCTAGTGTGCCTATATAGGAAATGTAACGTCACAGGTAGCTCTCTTCGGATTGGAAGACAGACTCCGCGAAGTGACTGAATTTTGTAACGCGTGTTGGGATTGGTGAACCCTTTCAATCCGTTTCGATCCGGTCTTCCACTATAAATAAACGCGGTTCACTTCATTCCCTTCACCTGTTCTCGTCACAGAGAAGATGTTGATCGACGTAGAATCCTCTACTTTGGTATCCTCAATGCTGTTCCGTACAGACTTACCCATGTATGTGAAAACAAAATGGACTGTCATCCGGATCACCGGTGCCACTATTTGGAAAAGAAGATGTTATGTGGAAAGACAAGGCTGTCTTAAGCGGACTCTCATCTACGGACCAGAAGTGAGACACAGTTTAAGACAAACTTTGAGAAATTTGAGGAAGAAAAGAAGACCTATGCGATGTCCTGTATGTTAACGGAATGGTGTTAACATCACATAACAAACAACGGCCCTTTTCAGGGCCACTTCCAATGCCTCGAAAAGATCTTAATTTTCATTTGGTCTCCACCCTAAACGAATATATATAAAACCCTTCCTCTACTAAAAACACGAACGCTCTTGATTCGTGTTTGTCTATAGCCCTCTCTCAGGTAGCCTGACGTCACAGTACTTCTCTTTTTGCTACATTGTTACCAGTGTGACGTCATGCCACCTGTCGCTTATCGCTATACAAACCCACAGTCTACTAGTCGCCGCTCTACAAAAATTTCCATTGACGCTATACAGGCCCAGGGTGTGCTAGTCACTCTACCCAATTTTCCATTGACGCTATACAGGCCCAGGGTGTGCTTTTATTTCTTGACGCTATACAGGCCCGGGGGGGGGTCTGTAATGCTAATTCCCATTGACGCTACGGTAACCCCTATTACTACTGTTGTAAGTGTTAGTGTATTTGATACAGCATTTGCGCAAAGAATAAAGGATTGCATGAATTAAAATTAGCATGATAATAGCGAAATTTCTTCAAAATGTCAGTATCTTCCGTTGTTTTGGCTGTTGGTTGTCTGTTCCCATAATCGCTGCTATAGGTATCGCGACTTTCTGTACCACCTTTGCGATTTTGCTGTGGGTTTGATCAGCAGCGCAAACGTTTGTTCGATACCCACTGTGAGGTTTTCCCTGCAGACTGCCACGACGAAAGCTTATTTTAACATGTTCACAAACGTGTGATCGCGTAGAAGTTTTAGTTGTTTGCAGGCGCTGCTGTAGCATAGGTCAACACTCCCTGCTATGACATCGTTGGTGGATATTGATATTGTATATATTTAAATTGATTTGTCCGAACCCGCGCGATACCTTTTCAAAAGGCACATCCTTCTCGGTCAAGTCGATAGCGGAAAAATCATATGGACCCAGGGTGACCTTTGCGAATATATTATCAGAATTTCATTCTACGAATGGTCGACAGCACACCAGATCTAGGATCACTTCGGGCAAGTGTGATTATCGCTGTGTCACATATATCATGTATGCATTCTTGTGCCGGCCACTGGAATGGTTCTCGCTGGGTTGTCTTGGTGCACAAACATCACATCGTCATACATTATAAGATTGTTCACCTCCGGGTCAAGGTCATCAACGGGGCTTCATCGATCATGGAAAATAACTCAATGATCGAAGATCCAGCCGTCTTTGTCTATGCCATCCTTAACTACATCATAACGCGACTCAATCACATATTACCGATCCAACGTTAACCATCGCATGATCAAATTCAATAACAACTGAGGCTTGTTTTGGACCCAACCGGAATAATGGATCAGAACGCATACCGAGGTTGGGAAAATTTGGCTTTGTCTGAGCAGCTGAGGTTTCGCTGACGCAGAAAGGTCGCGTCGGTGCCATGCTGCAAGTTGATGTATTCTTATCATCACGCCTTCATATTGTAAACACGTGCAAATCTATTTCGAGTTGCAATACGTAGTAAAATAGCTACAATCACGGTAATTTGCGCCCGGTGTGGAGCACAAGAGTTTACGTTTGAAGGCGGACCTTCCAGGTTAAAAAAATACTACGCGGTGATATCGCTGATATAATCAAACTCCCCGGGTAACGTGCTTAAATCGATATCCCTGGATATAATTATTGCGGACAAATGTTATCCATGTTGTGGCAGATTTATTAACCTGCCCTAAGAAAGATTTCCTGTAGATGGTTTAATGCAAGGATACCCAACGAACTTCACCTCACCGGCATCTTGTTTCTTCCACACGATCGGTTACATGCAGGTACATACAGATATGGGCAAACTATTGTGATGTTGCAATCAGATACAACGAAGCCTAATCGTTGACCTCCAAAGACTCAGTTTGTGTCGCAGACGCGTTCAAATGTGTTAACGCACTTAGACCCCGAACATGGTCGCAACTTATGCAAGTTAGGCTTGGTCGAGGGCAGTTTAGTTTTGTATCTGCGTCTGGGTAGCTGCAAGTCGGACAGAAGTCGTGCTATTGACCCGGTGTGGTCGTTGATGCATATACGATCTCAAGCCTGATTGATATTCTGGGAAAAACAACGTGTTATCATTAGTCGTTAGATGGGATAAAGTCACTGCCACCAAATAGGGCACTTGTGCGCGAGGAATTACAAACCACTCCCACAAATAAGGAATTACCTCCACGATCTCTTTTAGATAACTCGTTTGTCCGAGCGTATGGTGATCGTACTCGGAAGTAGTGATTCCGTCCTAAACAATTCATTGCTTGCTGTCCAACATAGACAAACTCACCCTGTTGCAATGGTACACGACCAGGCGATGTTTCTTCGACTGAATAATATTTACTGAATGCATGAATTCACTTAGTTGTTGAAGACACTTCACGTACATATCGTGCTTGACATCCTTTTGATTTCTTGATATTTCTAGGAGCAACTATAACTCAATTCATTCCGGGTACAGAAAAAGAAAAGGACTTGGAAATTCCCATGAGCCGCCTTGACGTATCCGTCAAACACGCGCCAAAGTTAATAGTGTTCATCAACTGTAGCCATTGTTACGACCATGTAGTTTAATTACATGTGTGTTAAAATTTGAATTCTTTCTATTTCATTTTTATATCATTAAATATAATTATTATTATGATGATGATTATGTTCGCAGGGTCTGACATTTTGATAGAAACATCGGGTTTATTTAGAACGTAAATGTGACTCGCGTGAGCATGATTTTTGCATGTCGGTTTGTCGATTCAAGTAAACAGTTGGCAAAAGCTATGTAAATGATTGGTTGTGATCACGGTCATTTCTAATTATACTTGTTGACATTCTATACTGCGGTGGCGAGATTTCGAAATCTCCATGTGTTCTTCGTGTGTGTACATGAAATGACGTTTTAGTTCGCCTTAAATACTCGGGTACCTGCGAAATAGTCTAGAGTCATATTTTAACACCTTAGAGAGAGTCACATTTTAACATCTTATAGTGTTTCTAATACCTTGGGAAGAAGGTATTCTTTCGTGCTGGAAAGAGTTGTTCGTTCGTACGTCTGTAGAACGACTGTAGAACGACATGTGTTTTTTTGTTGATGATAGCTACACTTCATCTACCTTTTAAATAATAATTTTCCCTGGAGAACTATACAACCGGCTTTGGACAAAGACATTTAGTGAAATTAATTCTAAACTGGAACAGAACAGTACAAATTGTGATTCACAGTGAAAATTCTGGACACTTGTGTAAAACCTTCGTCTGACGTCATCATCTGCCATCTTGGAACGGAATCGAAATTCAGACTACTTCAATTTAGAACTGTTTATTTACATGACTTCTGTGTTTTTCACAATTTTAAAACAAATTTTTGGATCTTCTTCGCAAATCGTAAGTCCTATTTTATATTTTCACCTTTTCACCGTGTTTTCTAGGGAATAAATTATTTTTGTTAAAACTTACAAAGTTTGTTGTCGTCACTCTTTTCTTTATGTTACTTTAAACGAACCGATACGTAACACCATGATTTCTTTTTGTGTATGGTAACGAGTCCACCGTCGAATATCTTGCCTGACTCAAACGTCGGGATCTCAATACGCCTGTTAGGTTTGTTCTAATTACTGTCGCGAACAAGAGTCGACACGAAAATTTGCTTGCGGAGATTTTCCAGGATTTATCCGAGTGCGGCAGTATCCGTGAGTTTGAAGATGTCCGTTTCCAAATAATTCATATTCGCAGATCCATATTCATCTGGATGTAAGGAGACATTCATGCGTGCTGACGAAATCGCATCAACCGATTAACTTTACACACTGGCATTCCGAACCACAAAAACAATTACAAGTTCCGTGTGCTGCAACATAGTTGAATTCCTGCGCATCTTATGACAGGTTTGATACATTCTGTAAACTTGAAACTCAGTAGCCCACACAGGTACGGAGACGACCATTCGCGAGGCACTGACAACGCTTCCGGGATCGTTTCGTTCGTCGGGGTAGACTTTATCAACCTAAGATAAATAATCAGTGTTAATACTGCTGTTGCACTCATGTATCTTCATGTGTGCAGGATCGATCCATTTAAACTCACATACTGGCATCGGTTGCATCATCGCCTACCGTTCAGGTTGTTAGGTTCCAGGTATGTGATGTAACTGTTTGGGGAGTTGTAGTTGTATCCATATATTCATGGGTTATTCGTGGAGCGTACAGCTGAATCATCTGGAAGCCCACCGCGGTCACAACGTTCGAAAAATATCGATCGATGTCAACAAGCAGTTCTAAGTCGACGCGAAGTTTTGACAGCCATTCCCCATGATGAGAAATTATACGTAGGGTCGCGTTTGTACATATAGTGGTATTGCCAAAGGCCTTAACGACATCAGCTTGCCGACACACGTTAGTTTGCAATTACAGATCATGGCAGCCACCGAGAGTATGACAACCAATCACAATGAAGAACAGTCTGTAGAAACGTACGCTCAGAAAACTAGTCCCAGAGGCTCAAAGAATCCTACGGGTAAATTCCTTTGCTGGTGAGAAAGCTGAACCCGGAACTCCTGTTTCCATCGTCATCGGAAGAGCGGCACCGTATCGACGAGTGCATGTAAAGCGGCCATAGCCCGTGACTCCCACCGCAAGATTGTTGACGATTGTGTCCATGAAAAAAACTTCAATGGTCTGCACCCGACCCAACCCGATCGTCATCTATTTTCCATGAAATCGGGAATGACACACATTACCGCGTTGCAATTGTTTGCAGTATTAAGTGATTGTCATGCCCTAGCAGGTTATGACGCACAACCGGGATTCTTGTTTCGCTGTGGTAAATTCGCAACTGCAGTTAGCATACTCTGTATTCGGCTTAGTGATGTGGCAGTGATCCCGAATTTTTGATCAGTGGAGTCAAAAGCTCCTTTGAAGATACATCAATGAGTCGTGGCGAATAAATGTGATCACTGATCATAACCATGTCGGCGGGCGAGGATAGTTGTACTTGAATCCATTTTACTGTAACCTCGAGCGATTTAGTAAGTATCTTAACCGTGTCTATTACACTGTACAATATTGGGACTCAAATCGCATCTGGACCTGTTCAGCAATTTGTATCGTATTTGACTGAATAGAGAACGCGGATTCCACAGGAACGTTCAGACATTTAGATGACATTATGTACTTTCATCTTCACTTTTACTGCGGTGAATTTCAGAATGTTATTGCCAGGATTTCATTGGCTCGCCGGAGCTAAAGTCATGATGCACATGTTCCGTGCTAAATACATGTATGCGACGTCGACACGGAATCATTCTGCCGTGGTGCTTACTTTGCCGGTAAACAATTTGGCGACGATCTTTTATCCATAAATATGTTTCAAAACTTGAATTCACCTATGTGCCGCTTGTCTTTTCGAGGTTGGCCTGTATTATCGCTAGTTGGATTGAAGATCGTCTATTCAAAACATAGGTTGACATAAGATTCACGTTTGCACTGCTGCTGTGGGAGACATGGATGGTGGCGCTGAAATATAAATCGACTCGCAAAAAAGCCTGAAAGGGGAAATGTAAAAATGAAATCTCCTGCATCAAGAAAGAGTCCAGCCTGAACATTCTCGGGTATAAGCATCGAAGGCTCTGAGGATCTTTAAAGAACCCTTATCGATTTCTGTATCTGCAGTTCAAGATCACAAGGACACCAGAGCAAAACCACCGGTGTTAGACTTTGACCCCGTCGTCCGAACATTTCGTTGGGAAAGTGCTCGGCATAACAAAATTCCCACCCATCATAGTGTTCTTTTGAACCCGTACATAGTGGCGAAGCCACTGAGTCATACAACGTTGATATGATTCTGGGGCGCGTGTTCCAGAGAAGCTTCACAGCGCCTTTGCTTGGTTTGTATGTGTGTGAGCTGACGGCCCGATAATCTTCGAAATCAGCAACGCGCTTGTGTAATTTAAACTCGATGACTTGATCTCGTTGACTAGTATACACGACAGCGTCAGCGGCAATAATAGCTGAGATACGATTACGACCGTGTATAACAGCAACCATGAGTGTAATTTCGGCACGTATGGCCCGTGAAGGAATTTTGATACGTAATTTATTCTGGGTTGCAGTAAGCTGTATCACGTTTTGGAGGAAGTCTTAATAATGCATATATACCTGCTTTTATTGCAGTTTTTGTATCCTTATTTCAATGTCTCACACAAATTGCTGATTCACGGTAGGCAGGTTTTTATAATAACAGTATCATCGAATTGCTTATCTGGCAATGAATTTTCGTAGTAGCATTTTTACTTTACCAGTATCAGAAATAACAATCGCTCCTGGATATTATTTCATTGACTTCGATGCATTTTACCAGGACGACATCGTTCGCGTCTTCCTCAACAGCATATAAAGCATTCACGATGGCAAGTCATCGGCAGCTCGCGCATTAATATGATAATACTCACGAATAGCCTCATTGCAAAATTCACTTGCAAGCCTGGATACAATTTCCATCAAGGCGTTTTCAGCCCAGATGAGTTCAAATAACCCAGAACGAAGTATTGCACCAATTTAAGCAAGCCAAATTGTGTACGTTTGTGTCCAACACTATCAAATGTGCTGGGGTACTTGTGTTTCTTACCTATGGATTTTGCTTCATTGTACTTAGAAATGGTTTCGGAGAAATTTGCCCATTTTCTGCTCTTTTTCTGCGAATTTCCCTTGGACATCACCGCTCTCGTCAATATAAAAAATGTGCCATATTCACTGTGTACGGTTCATATCCAAGTTTAGAGGCTCTAACGCGATCCGTAAGCAGGTAAATTTTTCAGTGGGTTCCTTATACATATTTAAAAAATCATGCAGCATAGATTTTCGGCCTCTTTTACAAATTGATATGATGCATTCAAGCTAGACAGCAATTTTACTTTCTCTGTTACGACAGAAACATAGCGCTGCGTGGATCAGCTAATCTTATGAATTCTTCGACAACAAGGTGCTTGTCAAAGGGTAGAAATTGCGGCATTATATCATACTTCATACAATTATTTAATATTATATTCTCGCACAAATAGAAACAGTCGCCGCTAGGGTTGTACTAGAGGTACACTGCTACATAAGCTGTTGTATACAAATTTCTTACAATGAATATGTTATTATGATATTTTGATCATAACCTTCTTCTCATTTCTTGCTGTGAGAAGGAAATACTCATAACTTAAGAAATGTCTTTTGCCATGGTCAGAGAGAGAGATGGAAGGAAACGAGTTCAGGCTCCGTTAAAGGAGGTGTCACTCATAACAGTGTAGATGCTGCCACATCTCGGAGAAGTTGGCGATGCGAGAAGTAACGGGGACGCTATAAGGAAAGACAGACTCTTCTGATTCTCGATGAACGAACTTTATTTAAATAATTGATATATTAGAGATACATCTATAAAACTTTATATTTTAAATGCACGAAATACATATAAAATTACACTTTCCCTTCCAGCTTACCAACTTCAGACTTTTGCATAATTTCTGCCTTTTAGAATAATATACAGATAATTAGATCTCGAATAAATACGTGATAGCCAAAGAGTATAAAATTCAATAGTTGCGATATAATGCAACAATCGCTTCGATGCAATGTATTTTACTAAATTTAAAATAGAATACTATTTGGAATAGGTTACTAAAACATTATTCTTTATTACTTAAAGAAAATTTATTTCCAAATTAAATCTGAACTTGAAGTTGGTAGCAAGTTTGTCTTTTCCAATAAGCACCATAGATACGAATCAATATAAATTCATTTAAACAATTAAACACTCCATTACATTATAATATAGAATAGAAGGAACTCACAAAAAATATTGCACAAATATCGAGTCTAGATTGAACGTTATCGTGAAAATCTCAAATATTAAAAAGTTCCTATACTTTATAAAAGTCTACGAACACAGGCGATGCTTACCTATAAGGAAAGAAAGACACTTTTGATTCTCGATGAACGAACTAATTTTGCCCAAGCTTGCTTTCAATTTATATGCAGTTTTGAACGTATCCTCAAGACCAAATATGGACATTCTTCTAGGTACTTGTGTTCGTTCATTTCGAATCAGAACAAGGCTCTCGTCCTTTCCCACGGAGAATTCTGCTGTATCGGTTATTCGTTTCAAAAAACGTCTGAATCATCTAGCTTACTCATCCATTAGGAATTTGGGAATTTGCCTGTTCAGCAACTTCCCACCAAGTCTAAATTTTGCTGACCAAGAGAAATGTATTTTATGGGTTTTTGCACTTGCTCCTTAAAAGCGCAATCTTTATTCAAATAATATACAGTTGTAGTACAGAAATAGATAAAATTAATCTCAATATATCTGAGTTGAAAATTACTTTCAATATAGTTTAATGAAAAATTACCTTTAATACAATTTAGAGAAAGTTTCAACCTTAATACTTTTACTCAAAAGTTCTGTCCTAATAAATATAAGTGTTCTTATCAAAGTAACTTACGGCAGTGTGAATTCACCACTCCGAATGAGCTCCTATCATGCAAACGACAGTCTAGATATCTAAAACCGAACACCATCTCAAAGAATTATGCGTGGCTAATGGGTAATTTAATTGATAAGGACATTACATTATACGAATTGAATTTCATTTCCGCATGCATTTCAACCTGTGCTTGACGTTTCCTCAAATATAAAGAAAACTATTATTTTCCGCGAGCATGATTCGAACCTGGAATGTTTCGCTCATCAGCATAACAAACTAAACTATTAGGCAACAGCTTGGCACTTGCATATGAAAGAAAAGAAGTGATACATAAAACTTAGCAGCGCTGGCGAAAGAAAATAAAGCGTAATAGACCACCATCCTCTGCTATTTATACCGTAATGACTCGTTTAGTGTAATTGACTCTTTGTGACGATTATAGTATACATAACATGTTTTATCAATGTTAAAGATCGCTTACATTGTAGCACGAGCTTTATGTATCATTATTGTACCTGGTAGCTGGTATGGTAATTACTATGTCTAAAATGATTAAATTAGCAAGATAACCAACAACAATTTCAATTTGTTGCATCTGCAATTGTCAGTTGATTGTTGTGGATCTTAGTCTGAAACGCAGGATCAAAAATATTTCAGACTATTTCGTCCGCCACATTATGTATCAACCTTGTCATGCCATTTGAGAAATTCCAGAGTTAATACTACAGTGGGTTTATCGCAGAGCAGTATCAAAGGCGCTCTCGGAGAGGGCAGTCGAGCCTGGCAATGCACTCGCGTGTGAAAAAAATAGTAAAATCTGTAGGGGGTAGATGGGCGAGCCCGAGTACGTAATAAAAATCTCAAACACACAATTATCAACAACTCCGTTAGTACAGACACCCAAAGCAGCATTATGCGTTACTGAGCATTGCAAATAAACAGCATAAGTTATGCACAAAGGGGCTAACGAACCAGCCTAACATAGTACAAAAAAAGTGTGTATTAATGTCTGCCACATTTGACTTATAAAATCACCAAGGGGCAGAAAAGAATCAAGTAGATACAAAAGGAGCTTCGTTATAATAATTGTCCGACTGCTTTAGCCATGCTTCCTCGTGCACGTAACCTAGAATCAGCGAGGAAACTGTATAACACTACGCTAAAAAGTATAGTAGAATGTACAAACAAGAAAATCAAATCTTGAGCTTCATAATAACACGCAATTTTATGTTCTTGTGAGAAAATTCAGGTGTCTTTCAGTAATCATAAACAATTCCTGAATCATGTGTGCACACTGAAATTTACCGATAGTGGTGCACTCTTCGTTCTTTTATCAACGCCCGATCCATAATGTCAGCGAATATTTTGGTCCTATACATCTGCACGTTATGTTACCTCCTCAATATTATATTTGTTTCGATATCTCCGTGCGCTCCCTTGTGTGCATAACCCTTTGTTTCAGGAAACGTGTGTACAGCTATTTTTTCCGATGTATTTATACGTTCGATAATATCCGCAGCCTATTGTTCTGATATTTACGTTCAGTTATGTCCGCAAGTTTTTTCCCAAATATCTGCAATTCTTATATTTCGGTTCGTCCTCAACTTTTTCTTCCAATATGTCCGTACGTTTCGATATATTTGCAAAGTGACAGAATGAAACTGAAGTTAACCTGAAATATTGGCAAGTTATTTCTCTGTTAAAAGAGTCTTAAATATTTAGTTTTGAAACACAACAAACATAAAGAAATGTACAAAAGTCTGATAAACATGTTCTGATTAGGGAAATATAATGAGTAGAAACCTAATTTCCCATAAGAAACTTATAATTGAAGATTATTTAATAATGATAATTTTTTTTATAAAATCTGAAAATAATGATAATACTATGAATTAATTGGATTCCCAGCATACTGTATCATCGTCTATGACCCGAAAACTATGTTCTCTTAACTTTGGTTTTAAGTTACATAATCACACGTTATATGAGGCAATGACGTGACCCTGCGTCCGTAGCACACCCGTCCGTCAGCATTAGCAATGTTTGCATTATGTTAACAAACTCAATGGACAGTCATCAGTCATTTAAGAGTGGAAGAAACAAGCATTAGAAAGAGACATGGTACTGATGTGTGAATCAGGGCTGAATTAAATTTGAAATAAATAGGTCATTATAATGTCGCCGTTCACCTAGTACGTTTGTGCGCATATAT
>JAECUM010027630.1:0-23175 GCA_016617855.1 Megalonaias nervosa
TATATATATATATATACATACATACATGTTTGAAAATGGCCTACCTACCTACCTACCTACATCCATACATACATAGTTAGGAAAACGAAAGTTCTGGACGATAAAGCAGTTTTATATGTTACATTCGTAAATTTAATATGTACCTACAAATTTCCAGAAATACAAGTTTCACCCCTAGCAATTTTAGAACTGCTCAAAACCCCCTAGAATCCAGGATTGCTCAATATGTTTTGGAAAAAAAAGTGAAATTACACGAAGGTTTTTCTACCCAACTGATCATCTACTATTTAATATATCTTTTTATGTTAGTTTATTTTAATGATTATAGATTGTAAGGGACAGTCAGTAAATAATATATTAAATACTAATTTTTTAATGATCGTGAGCTAAGATGAGGTTATTATTGTTTCAAATTAATGAGATGTATTATTAATTGGAGTAAACATGTTGTTTCAACCTTGGAAGGAAAAGCAGGCTGACCTACTTCCTGACTGTCTGGCTGTTAAAATACCTGAACATGTTGAGTCATTGTTGACACGCTTAGACTGATCTTGAATGAATATTCTATCTTGTTTTCAAATCGCGTTTTAGCTATCTATGAAAGAGATTATTTACAGAAAATTTCTAGCATTAATAGAGCAGTAATGTATTTGTGATATTTGAGAGGATTTATTTATTTATCCCAATTATTCATCGGAAGTAAAAAGTGCCCAGACTTTCGGATTTAGCAGCTGTATTGGACTTACTGTGAATTGAGATAAAGACATTTTGGATTATATCAATGCGATACATCAGAACTGTTGCACATTAGCACAATAGAATGATTTTCATTTGGAATGTCACTGGAATTCATTTGGATTACTCGATACTTCTGGATTTGTGATATAACTCTAGGGTTATTCAGGATTTCACTCACCATTCTGTGCGTTATTTTTAATTGGGAAATAAATTATATTTGTAATTTTACAAAACTTACTGGCTTTCTCTCTTTTCTGTTACTAAATTTAAGACCATAGAGTCGTTACACTACCGATTGCGCATTGATTTGAGTAAACAATGATTTGATCGGTGCAAGGATTTACATTAATTGTCTAGAAATACGTAACATTCTGACTCAGCTGAATACATTTTTTCTTGATTATGAAGAGTTAGCCAGAAAAATATCGGTGCTAATTTTTGGCAATAGTGACCTAGTTTTTCAATCCACCGTTACCTGAAAATACAGCTAATTGCCCGCTTTATAATTACTTGTCTTCCGTTGACAAAATACGAAATGTTTAGGTTTGATTGTAAGTTCTAAAAGGTCAAAATTCGCTTGCAAATAAAAGGTATTTAATTTACAGGGTACCTTCAAGGTAGTAATCAAAAAGAAAAATGCTTTCTTTCCAATTTTTTAAAAGTTTATTTCTGGATAGAGCTTGCATTCCAGTTACAAAATTTCAGGACACATGTTATCTCTGTACTTGTTTATACTATTTTGTATTATTTTCCTGGAGAAAATTCTACTTGACTGAAGAATTACTCTTTTTCGTCAAACCGGGAAAAACTTGTCTACCAATCTGTGTCAATGGGACGTCCAAGCTTTTGAAAGATATATTTGGACATTCGAACAATAAAATACAATCAATCCAACTCGTTTTCTGCATCAAAATAGGACAACCGTGTAGGACAAATGGATGGGAATAATTTTCCACTTGGTTATGGATGGTTTTAGTACTTAGTTCAGTCTCTTGTACAGTCCCTAATTGTACTTTGTACACGCCATTAATGTACAAAGTGTATAGTTTATATAAGCATACAATGATATGTTTGGGCTGGCAACCTTTCAGTCGTTGAAGTACCTGGAATCATATACACGATAAAATAAAATAAATAAACGTGTTTTATTCATAGCACTATAACATCGATGAGTGGAAATTTAGTAATAGATGAGTTTTTCCCCGCTTCAGTACAGTTTTGCCTCAAGAGATGCACTAAATATAAATTCCTCTTTTGAGGAAGATAAAATGAAACGGTCCACGCTATAGGCTCCAAATAAGTACAACACCAGTTTCGTTGGCATTTCCCGAACGTATCATTAACTGGCCTAATTGGATGAAGTCATTAGTATAGGTATTATCATTAATTAATTATCTATCATCACTATGCTGGTTTCACGGCAACAAGCCGTATACTACGTTGAAATTTATATCCTTTTCACTATATAAACATTCGACTGTGCAACATTGCAAGAAAATATGTCAGCAAAGGAAGGATAGAGTTGCCAACCTTTGACACTAGTAAAAGGAGTTCAATTTGAACTGGGTTTTGGACTAAATGTGAATGTATTTGATATGTAATCTGCAAAGACATTGACTTCTGCATCTTTTCTGATGTGTGTTAGTGCATCATCGCATTCTTAAATAAGCGGCGGATTTAAAAATTAGAAAGTTGGTTGCCGGGCAATAATGTAATATAATAAGGTAGGATTAATATTATTTTCTATGTGTGTGCGTGTGTGTGCGTGTGTGTGTGTGTGTGTGTGTGTGTGTGTGGGCGTGCGTGTCTCTATGTGCGTGTCTCTGTGTGTGGGTGCGCGTATGTATGTGCTCTGCGTACGTGTATGTGTTTCATTTCTAAATCTTCTAGTTTTGTATCTGTTTCATTAGTCCTGTCGGATGAAAGAACTGGGCCAATGTGACACTAACATGCCATTTGGCATGAATTGAAGATTTGTATCTAGAATACTCATAGTTAAAGACCCACACTGTGCAAGCCTCCTTTCGACCATGTGATGTTACAATTCAATATGGAAACCGATCAGCCGATAACCTAAATATATTACTAAATGATAGGGCTCAGCAAGGAATTACTTGTATGAACTGCCACAAACTTAAGTTTTGTATGAACTGCCACAAAATTAAGTTTTGTATGAACTGCCACAAAATTAAGTTTTGTATGAATTGCCACAAAATTAAGTTTTGTATGAACTGCCACAAAATTAAGTGATGTATGAACTGCCATAAAATTAAGTTTTGTATGAACTGCCATAAAATTAAGTTTTGTATGAACTGCCACAAAATTAAATTTTGTATGAACTGCCACAAAATTAAGTTTTGTATGAACTGCCACAAAATTAAGTTCTTTTATTAAAATCACTCATTTAATATGAAATTATTAGTTGGTGTTTGTTCTCTATATCAATGCCTGGGCATTAATAGTCTCTATTCCAGATGAATAAATACATTAAATAGTCTCTATTCCACATGAATAAATACATTAAATAGTCTCTATTCCAGATGAATAAATGCATTAAATAGTCTCTATTCCAGATGAATAAATACATTAAATTGTCTCTATTCCACATGAATAAATACATTAAATAGTCTCTGTTCCAGATGAATAAATACATTAAATTGTCTCTATTCCAGATGAATAAATACATTAAATAGTCTCTATTCCAGATGAATAAATGCATTAAATAGTCTCTATTCCAGATGAATAAATACATTAAATAGTCTCTATTCCACATGAATAAATACATTAAATAGTCTCTATTCCAGATGAATAAATACATTAAATAGTCTCTATCCCAGATGAATAAATACATTAAATAGTCTCTATTCCAGATGAATAAATGCATTAAATAGTCTCTATTCCAGATGAATAAATACATTAAATTGTCTCTATTCCAGATGAATAAATACATTAAATAGTCTCTATTCCAGATGAATAAATACGTTAAATAGTCTCTATTCCAGATGAATAAATACATTAAATTGTCTCTATTCTACATGAATAAATACATAAATAGTCTCTATTCTGTATGAATAAATACATTAAATAGTCTCTATTCCAGATGAATAAATACGTTAAATAGTCTCTATTCCAGATGAATAAATACATTAAATAATCTCTATTCCACATGAATAAATGCATTAAATAGTCTCTATTCCACATGAATAAATACATTAAATTGTCTCTATTCCAGATGAATAAATACATTAAATTGCACACTATAAGTTAAAAATGATTCAATGAATAAATGAACAAGTTAGCTAAAGATTGAGTGAATAAAAACTAGGGAAAAAAGTTCAAGATAAAAGATAGATTCGCTAAATGTGAGACTTTATATATATATATATATATATATATATATATATATATATATATATATATATATATATATATAGAGAGAGAGAGAGAGAGAGAGAGAGAGAGATGATGATAATGATGACGTAATTATCAGAGAAATGATGTAATCATCACAGAATGGCGTTAACTCCAGTTCCAATATTTTACATGAGTATAAATTATTTTGTGTACTTGTCGTCATCCGAGCATAAATTATTTTTGTGTACTTGTCATCATCCGAATATATTTTTAAAGTTGTCTTTTCAAGTATAATTTTGCATTGTTCAAAACAAAAAGTTATTCATTAGTTTCAAAAGTAATTGTGTTTTCCTTATTTCTGAATTTACTTAATTTAATGTATAACTCTAACCAAGGTTATGGATCAAATAAGTTTAACCTATAAATTAATTTAATTTCATGTATGACTCTACAAGCAACGTTCTGGATGAAAGTGTAATATGTTGGATATTATAGTTAATGGAAGTAGAATTCCTCTTTGTGAGTAAAATGATGATAACCCCATCTTTTTTAGAAAGAAATTGAAGGTTTTGAGGACTCAACAATAATAATGTGTGGAGATTAGAATAATGTTCAAGACTTATATACGTATAATGCATATAATTTTCTGCATGACAAACATCAAAAGTCTGCATCAGCAATCCAAGAACTGAAAAACGAGTTGGAATTAATAGATCCCTGGAGAAATTCCAGTCAACACTAAAAGATATATACCTTTAGGCAAGAAGTTTCCTTGAACAACGTATATTCGATTACCTTCTTGTAATCTGGTTTTATTTTTTATGTGAATATCGATGATACAGGCATAATTCAGCTATTGTTTTAATTGTTGCCTTTTCAAAGTGTCGAATGGAAAATGATACAAAAAATCTAATGCCCAGCTGTCATGAGACAATAATTTTATTGATTTAGCCCAAACGTGTATAACGGACACTGTTAATGAAGATTACTGATATACTGGAAATTGCGGTTGGTAACGAGTGTCACCAAATATACTGGGAATTGCCGCTGGTAACGAGTGTCACCGAATTTATAGAGAACTTCATTTGGTAACGTGCGTCACCGAATATCTGGAAATTGCGATTTATTTGATTGTTCTCTAATTATTGCTTAAAAACCATTATTTCTTCTTGTTATTTTACTGAATATTTCTTGGACTGTTATTTTACTGTATATTTCTTAGACTGTTAGTTTACTGTATATTTCCTAGACTGTTATTTTACTGTATATTTCTTAGACTGTTATTTTACTGTATATATTTTAGACTGTTATTTTATTGTATATTTCTTAGACTGTTATTTTGCTGTATGTTTCTTAGACTGTTATTTTGCTGTATGTTTCTCTTAGACTGTTATTTCGCTGTATATTCCTTAGACTGTTAATTTACTGTATATTACTCAGACTGTTATTTTATTGTATCCTTGGACTTTAATTTAGTATATTCATTAGATTTATTTAAGTGTATATTCATTAGACTTATTTTAGTGTATATTCCTTATATTGTTATTTTTCTGTATCTTCCTTCAGTCTGACCGCAGCATATTTGTACATTATTTACACGTGGTTTATCTACTCATTTATCTTGTTTGTCAAGTATGTATCAGAAAATCCCCTAACGAGGAAATAAGGAACAAATAATATCAAATTGCCATGCCACATTCCATATTGTACAAATAATATCAAAAGGCCGTGCCACATTCCATTTTGTACAATGTGCGAAACCAATGCAAAAAAAGTTCTCATTTCCAAAACTGCCACGCATGCAAAACAGTAAAATTGGTCTTTACTGCTTAGGTTTTTATAAAAATGTTGTGCCCAGTAGTTTAGCTTGTCTTAACTGTAATAAGGTATAATACACTTTGAAGAATGAAATTCATGAGAGGTCTTAATTGTAATTACCATATATTGCACGTTAAAAGAGGAGACCATGTGTAGCTATTTATGTGCGATGATTTTTGGCTGCTCGTCATTTCATAAAGAACAATAATCTATTGAATACTACACTTATGTTTCTGGACCGAGTGGGATCTATATTACAATAAAACACAAACTATGTTAGTGCAATCCAGTTTTCTTGCTCTGCTCTATAGACAAGTTATCAAATATTATTATTCTTATTATCAAACACGTTCGATCCATGTGAAAAAAGTTAAAACATAGGTCAAATCGATGTTACAATAACCTACTTTTATACTATGATTTATTGTTTGTTGGTATGCACTATGTCTAGTAAAATTCATATACTTGTTACACTGTCACTATTTCATTTCACTGTTATTTGCTATATTGTAAGTATTTAATAACACTAATAGTTGTTGGTATAATCAAGGTAGATCCACGGTGACTATGATGAAAGATTGAATGAATCGGTTCCTAACAGGGTAGTTTAGACAAAAATTAAACTGTTGGAAAATGAAATGGTAGACCAGGGGTTTGGAGGTTCCGCCCTCGTGCAAAATAAATCTAATTACAAGGTTTTCAGAGGTTTTGAGATTTGCTTTTTAACTAAGAGAACAGGTATTAAAAAGAATCAATTCAACACCTAAACAAGATATATTTTTACAATGCTGTTTATGGCCAATGTATATTAAAGTTGGATATGTTTTGCATCCTGAGCCCGGGACTTAAGTACTGAATACACATTCTTTTCTGCCAAATATTGGCTAGCCAGCTGGGAGGAGAGAGGATGAGTTTTCAGTCGTGACGAAAGTATGGTGCCTACTCTTGTGACTTTTGTATGAAGTGTAATACAGGCTGCTACATAAGTCTCTTCTACAGCTCCGCTCTACGTAAATAATAGAACAAAAGAAAAACGTCGCTGACGGATTTATTTATGTTCTTGTCTAAATTAAAACAGACTAGACAGATTGATCGAAGAAATGGAAATATATATTTTGGGCTGTATCCATAACATTCACAAATGATGAAATTGTCCCTCAATACTCTTAGAAGGCGTACATTTAAGCGACGTACTGGAAGTTTGGTTCATTATATATTTACTTCTTACCGATCATGCTAAAGTTCATAAAAGGACGAGAAACTCTGAAAATATTGTTATGTGTAGGCTCGTACAAAAGTAACAAAAGAAAAGAGTGAAGTCAACAAGCTTTGTAAATTTAACAAAACAATTTACTTCCCTAGAAAACAAGGTAAAAGTATGAAATAGGACTTACGGTTTGTGAATATAATCAAGAAAGTAATCCTAGAATTCAAAAATATACGTCCTATCACTAAAACGTTCTAATTGAATCCAAGATCGAATCTTGATGAAGTTTCAATATGGAAGGCGATGACGTCAGACGAGGTCGTTGTACTGATGGCAACAGTTTCTGGTTGAATCACAATTTATAATGTTTCAGTTTAGAATTCCAGAATAAATTTCCACTAAATGTCTTTGTCCAAGAAGTTTTATAAAGAAGACGAGTATTTTTCAGGGTGAATAAATTATTTTAAATAAAAGCTCAAATCAAATGGCAACAACAGGAATACCTTTCGGCCTGAAGGTATAATTTACGACTGAACTAAATCTATAATAACAGGGGTTAATAAGCCCAACTGATACGTCATTCTGACACTCGTGATGGGTCACATGATCAGTTACTTTGTCCGAACAGCGCAGTAAAAAAAAAAGCCAATTTGCACGTAGGCAAGAACAGCCCTATCTAAGAATCAGATTCCCACACTGGAAATAAATTTAAAAATAAAACTATTTACAACAGACTAACACGTGGGCTGAACATGACCTTGGTAATGACCAATCATTTTCATTCAATGTTTACAAAATCGGAAACAAGGTCAAGGACTAGGTTAACTAAAAATAAAATGTAGAAATCGAACTGCGTTGTTATCAGGCTAAAAGAATTGAACTAAGTTTACTGGGAAAAATATCAAATCCAGTAAAAATATTATCCTTACAATAAAATTTAATGAAATAAAAATAAAGTAAAAGAGAATTTAAAACTAACACACAAGTAATTTAATTACATATACGTAACAATATACAGTTATTACTACATTTTGGATTAAAAGACAAATTGAAATTTTAAAAAAAATGCCTCAATTTATTTCTTGATTTACAATTTGACTATAGTTAAAACTTGGGTTCCTCTCTTGCATAGGGAGTCCTTAGATTTATGATATTATAAATAATTATTGTGTCGGTTTTTACCTGGCCCTATCCATTTTTAGTGACATATTAAAAGAAATAAAAACATATCTTAAGTTTTTTTTCTATAATAGTAATATGCAAAACAGGACATCGATGTAGTTAAGTTCCACATTTATTGACAAAACAAAACTCAAGTGACGAAAATAGTGAAGGGAAGCACTTTACGGACAATGGGACTTCCATGTTAAAAAAAGTTCCCGGCAATTTACCCGACAGTGGGAATTTAAAATGGGGAATTTAACATAGGGAATGTATAGCGACACAATATTGGGCCTGTATACGGAAAAAAAGGGAAATTGAAAATATTGAATGTATTAAGCCTGTATACGGACAAAAGGAATTGAACAGGGGTGGCGTCACGGTGCTGGACACTGGCAACAATGTTGCAAGTGGCTGACCTTAGTCAGGCTGAACAATGTTGCAAGTGGCTGACATGATTACGCGTTACTCAAGGGACAATAGAGACATAGACATAGAGACGTGGTTAGAGACAGGGTTAGAGACATAGACAGCTACACAGACATATTACACAAACATAGATTTATAATCATAAATCTATCACACAAAAAATCGACTAAAAATTCTTTTTAGGCAAGTGAGAATAGATATCTTTTCGAGGCAATGGAGTGGCCCTGAAAACAGCCTTTTAACTTTCTTCTATTTTGTCTCCTCTCTTCTTCTCCTCCACCAACTTCTCATCTTCTCAATCACATTTTTCGTCTTCTTCTTCTTCTTTATCTCATCCTTCTCCTCCTTCTTTTCCTTCTCTTGTCTTCTCTTTTCGTTTTCTTCTTTTTCAATCGTATCATTCTATCTTCTCATATGTTCTTTTTCCTCTTTTTCCTTCTTTTCCTCTTTTTCCTTCTTGATCATGTCTTTTAATCGTTCTTTGGCCTTTTTTAAATTATTTATCTCCATTTTTACTCTGTGGAGGTTACAATAACCATCTTCCAATCTAACCAGCATCTCTTCCACCATTTCCAGATCGTCCACCTCTTGTAACTTCTTCATCTTGTTGATGTGCTTAGAAGACATTTTTCTTATTCAATGTTGAATGGTGCGATTGACGGAATCTCCGCTTTATATGCCTAAAGCAAGGACGTGAAGGAAAACATCCCTCACACCAACTACCCATATCACCTATCAAACAATCCACAGTGATGAGAGTGCTAACCTAAAATAAATTTTTATACAAAACAACACACTAATACTAAAAAAACCATTATACTTTCTATTAATACATAGTTGGAGAAGGAAAGTTTTTATTTCCAAAACACACCATTACCTACAATCACATCAGTAAAGGAGTCAGTGTTTATAGTCACACTACTTCACTTTCACAAATATTCTTTAGTGCAGGGACAAGGGTTTTGTTAGAGGAAAAAAGACACACACACACATACGCACGCACACACACACACAAATAAACAAGCACTAATATTTTGTTCAGGAACAAGTGTTTATGTTAAGGAAAAAATAAATACACACACAAACGTACGCGCACGCACACAAACACAAACAAAAACAAACACACACACACACACACACACACACACACACACACACACACACACACACACACACAGAAACCTACTCGAGCACACATACACACACAAAATTATATGATTGGCAACTTGATCAGTCTCTCTTTTCTAGAGATCTGGTTAGCCCTCAGAAGGGCTGTTTTTTGAACTTGAGATGCACCTGGTTAATGGTGACACCTCCCAGGCCGGGCACCACAGACACATCGCCGACTCCAATCTTGTTCCCAATTTATGTGTGTATTTGGGAGTGCGGAGGCAGCTTGAGTGGCTTCACTATCCCATTCCTCCGTTTGAAGCATAGTGAAGACTTGTTAATGCCTCCTTCTTCTATTCTGCACCCGTGGATGTTGTGGTCGCTGAGGCTCCCATTCTTGTCTCTGCTTCTCCAGTTCTACTTCCCAATTGTCTGTCTGTGAAGCCATAGGTCTTGGTGGTGGTAGTATTAGTGGCAGTGGTGTTTGGCGCTGTGTTTCACCTCAGAACTTGCTCTAAGGATGAAGTGAGACAGGATTGCACTCTTCTCATCTTTTTTCTTCTCCTCCTCTTCTTCAATTCTAGCTTCTTCCTGGATTGCTTCCATGGCTAGTTCGTCCAGGAGTCGCCTAGCATATTCCAGATGCATCTGGAGCTCCAACAGTTTTTGATTCTGCTCATTTTCTTCGAAGTTAGCTAGTGAACGCTGGGGTAGCCAGACTGAAGAACGCTCCACTTTATATTCCTGAAGAGCGGACGTGAAGGAAAACATCCCCTTACACAAACTAACAATACCCATTCCACCAGCAATAACATGGAACGCGCGGACCTAAAAGAAACACTCACTTCCACCTTTTTCACCTACAAAAACACGCTATTATCACTTATACATATAAAAAACACACACTATCTTACAAGTCAGGGAAACGAAGTGTTTATTGGTACACTTCTATTTTTTACCTGTAGACACACACACACACACACACACACACACACACACACACACACACACACACTGTTATAAGCCAGAGAAACTAAGTGTTTATAGGTACACTTCTATTTTTTAACCTATCAACACACAAAGACAGACAAATTTTGGCAATTTAATAGTGAATCTTATCTATTTTGTTGGGGTAGCCCTGAAAAGGGCTGTTTTATTGGGGTTATGGCAATCTCTTATCGTCTACGATTGCGTCCTCGTCTGGCAGCAGGCTTTCCGACAGGATAGAGTCTGCTTCTTAGAAAATAGAAGCAGAACTCTTTCGTGTCCACACGTCAGTCTACAAAAACTCTGTCTGGCTCCTGCTGTTCTTGCTGCTGCTGCTGTTGCTGTTCTCTCTGCTGTTTCTGAAGACTGTACTTCTCGGTCCATTCTTCTTGCTCCTTCTTGATTTGGTTTTAAAGTCCTCTCCTATCAGGTCTTGGGCCACTTTCAGCATCCTGACATTTTTAATCTCTCCAGGATTGGGTATCATGTTTTGTCTCACACGATGCAAATTCATGTGGGCTTTGTTCAGCTTTGCTAGCCTTGAAGACATCTTCATAGGTTGACGAGTCAACAATGAATGGTCAGACTGGAGACCCCCGCGATTTACATGTCTCAAGCGCGGACGCGATAACAAACATCTCTACGGTTTTTTCGGTCGGAACGCTATAGCTTATCTCATGGTGAGGGATAGAGAGAAGTCAAAGAGCATAGATAGTAAAAACAATTTTTTTTAAAAAAAACAAACCACCAACACTTTTTTCAAAAGATAACATTTTTATTCAACCAACAAACAACCAACACATAATATATCATCAACACAATTTTTTTTCTTCTCCAAATAACACATTTTTGACAAGGTTGACAACGTTGGGAAGTCAAGTTAGACTTTTACTGATGGAGGTCATTTGGCCATTGATGTACACTATGTTTCCTAACTAAAGAAAAGATATATCCGTAATGGTCACAAAACCATAGATCTACTTTTTCATTGTTTCTAGAAGAGTCATGATCAAAACAAGTCACTAAATGTTCTAAGGGATATCAAAGACTGCGTTGATGAAGAAAATACACACAATATTGTCCACACACAATAGAATCTGTGTCTTGTAATTTCACATTATTGAATAGTGTCGTCTGGGCATTTCTTCTCATAAAGTCGATGATATCGTCTTCCAAAGGCGGTAATCAATACGAATCAAAATGCTCCACACAAGCATAGTGGGGAATGTAGATGGCTACCCAGTGGGTTCCTGGGAGATGACTGTCGTCCTTGTTGATGACATAAGATTGATGGTCTTTAGGTTCGCGATGAGGAAGTTTATCTTTAGCGCACACGACAGGATTCCAAGAAGCGGTGTACAAACTGTTTATCAAAAGGAGATAAAGTTCCCAGGTATAAATTTTGTTTTGTTATTTTCTTTTTTTCATAGGTGACATGTTACGACCATGTAATCTAATTACGTGTGTTAAAATTTGAATTCTTTTTATTTAATTTCTGTAGCATTATATTTTATTTATGATGATGATTATGTTCACGGGATCTGATATTTTTGAACGAAAAATCGTGTTTATTTAGAACGTAAATATTACTCTCGGCTCGTGTAAGCATTATTTTAGATTGCCGACTGGATAAACAACCGGCGTAAACGATTGGTTGTGGCCAAGGTCATTTCTAAGCATACGTGATTACATCGTGTACTGCGATTGTTAGATGATGAAATAACCACGGGTTCTTCGTGCGTATGCATGAAATGACGTCTTGATTCGGTTTTTAAACACTTAGGTCCCTGTGAAATAGTCAGAGTCGTTTTTGTACCTTGAGAAGAAGTTATTATTTTTCTTGTGCTGGAAAGAGTTTATTTTTCTTTATATCTGTAGAGCTCGAGATGTGTCTTGTTATAGATGACAGCTATAGGAGTTCATCTACCTTTTAAATAATAGTTTATTTTTCCCTGGAGAACTACACAAATGGTTTAGGACAAAGACATTCAGTGAAATTCACTCCAAATTGGAATAGTACAGTACAAATTGTGGTTTAACGTGAAATTCTGGACATTTGTGTAAAGACTTCACCTGACGTCATCATCCTCCATCTTGGAACGTCATCAAGATTCGAACCTGGATTCAGTTAAAATTATTTAGTGATAGAACTTTTATTTTTTCAGTACTAGGATAAATGTTTGGATTTTCTTCACAAACCGTAAGTCCTATATCATATTTTCACCTTTTCACCGTGTTTTCTAGGGAAATAAATTATTTTTGTTAAAACTTACAAAGCTTGTTGTCTTCACTCTTTTCTTTTGTTACTTACGAACGAGCCGATACGTAACAGATAATAAGTCATCCATACAATCCTGACTTTTTGCTTGAAAATCTCTGTCAAGAAAACGGTTCTTGGCTTTGTCTCCGTACCCTGCAGAAACCTCCTGAATAATCGTCGTACGAAATGCCTTGACTGCTGTTGGTCCCTAGTTGTCAGCTAGCTTCGTACAGGGACAAGTACGACCTCAAGTAATTCTTCTTGCCAAAGTCAGGTTCGAAGGGTCTATTTCCACATGTGTTCTTTCAAGGTGCGTTGAAAACGTTCCACGATGCTGGCTTTGGTTTCGGGATTCTCGGTGGTGAAAAAATGAATGTCGCGTTTTTTAATTCTTTTTGGAAAGCTTGGTTGAGAAATTCGGGTCTTTGTCGGTTTGCCATCGAAGAGGGTGACGTCCGCTTTGTTTCAACACCAGTTGGAGGGCTCGCACTAACTCACTGCTCGATTTGGAAGTCAATGGTACGACCCAGGCAAATTTGGAAAAGACGTCGATGACACAAAATAATTATTTGTAGCCACGATGTAGGTGGCCAAATGAGAGACATCGGCTAAATCGGCTTGCCATTGATAATCGATGCCCTCCACTTGGATGCGATTTCTGGAAAAGTTTCGACGAATAGGTTTGTGCAAGATGTACATGGCCTGTTCTTGTAAACATCGTTGCACTTGAGGTAAACGGACAGTTTTGAGTCTAGTTTTGGCAACACGATACAATTTCTGAACTCCTTCGCATCCCGTGGGATGGGATGGATCGTAGTAAATGCTGGCTAACAAAATCTCCATTATGACTTTTAAAAAAAAAATGTCACCTACTCTTCACGGATGCTACTCTTTTTTCGTGTGGCATTTTCTTGGAATGCAATGCTTTGCGTGTCCGACGAGCAATAGGTGTCGAGGAGGATGTCTGAACAGCGGTAATCAGTTCTTGTGTAACTTCTGTCTTCACCTTACTTTTCTCTTCTGAAGAAGAAGGGGTTGCCATCATCTTTTTAATCCAACCAATTCTGGATGTTGGTGGTGTTAACTTGCATACTTTTTTCTGGTGGAGTTTGAAACTCCTCTTTTCCTTTTTCTGTCTTGGTCACTGGGATGGTGGTGGTGGTGGTGGTGATGAACTTTTCATCAGGGTCTTAAAATCTTTCAGTGTCGGTTGAGTTCTTTCGTCTAATGCTTTCTGGTGAAAGAGTTGAAGTCGCTGCAACATTTGACCGTACCGTTGCGATTTTTCCGTTTCTGACAAATCACTACGAGCCATCAACTATTGCAACTCGATTTGTAACTGGGACATCTGGGTCAAACGAAGATTGGGAAGTAGAAGCGGGGTACTTTGTTCTTGCCAATGATGGAATTTCTTCTATCGTTTGTAAGGCACTAAAGTCAGTTTTCTTCCTTCCATCAGATTCCAAAGGTCACGTCTGAGATTTTATCACCAGAGGCCCTTTTTATCTTCGGTCCATTTATCTTAGACCCATGGGTAAAACACCTTCCAGAAGTCCTCCCAGCATGGCTCCCGCAATTCCTTTGACAAGAGGTCCAATCAGGGGTAAAAATCCTCCGCGTTGCACCAACATCTTTGTCTTTTGACGGATAGGTATAGCCTTTTGAACCATTTGGCGAAGAAAGTGTCGATGTTTTTTTCTGGTGTTTAGACAAAGGTATCGTTCCTTTCAAGACATTCAGACAACATTCGCACACGGTATCGATGACATCTTTGGAGGCGGTTTGAATGAGTTGTTTCGCATGGGTGGAGGGGCTTTGGACAGGACGGACAACACGTCCCAATGTTTGGCTAAACGAGGAGGCAGTCCTTTACTTTGCTTTCCATTTTTAGCAAGAGAGTGGTGGTATGCACTTCTTTTAGGGGACATCTTTTTGGCTCAGGAGCAAAGAATACACTGAAGTCCATTGCTTGACATGCGCACTTTTATCTTAGTTTTTGGGGATGTATTTTTGGATAAAGTTGGATAGACCAGACTGTTTGAGCATATGTTCTACCATTCCAGCGCCGAGAAATACTCTGCTTTGGTTGCTCCTCTTTTTCTTTGAACGATGAGGTCTTTTCTAGGATAGACGTCGATGTTTGGTTAAGCGTTTTGTCGGATGCGGGGTCAAACGACGAGACTGTCCTTTTCTTTTTCATTTTCCTTTTTGCACAGGAGAACGAAGGAGGTGGTGGTGTGAACTTCTTTTAGGTGACATCTTTTGGCGTTCCGGAGGACAAAAACAGTGTTACCCATCGTTTGCCCCAGGTCTTTATTAAAGTGGAATGAGTCGCCACTGATTGTCGGTCCGTCGTATCATTTTCATGGCAGGGATCACTCGACGTTGAGGGGTTCGCAACGGACTAATTCGGGTCATTTCTTACTTGGATAAATCCAGTAAACTCTGTAATATGCCCGATCTCTCTTGCACTTTGATTTTGGGGGAGAGTACTTTGTTAGCATCTGCCGCAGCAGCTAAAGAGGTGGAGGGTGACACCTTTGGAAGAGACATTTCACGGGTTTCCATTTTTTCATCAAATTAGGAAAGACGCATGTCAAATTGGGTTTGGCTAGCATCACTAGCAACGGGGAAGTGGAAAAACCTGAGGCTACTGGAGACGCGGTCACCGTCGCTGCAGGTCGTAGTTTGGGGATGTAAGGTTGAGTCCTGGCTGAAGTGTCTATCTTGCGGGTAGAAGCTGTTTTCTGGGGTCTTTTCTGGAGACTTTTCTTTTTCTGGGGCTGCGACCTGGTCTTGACACCACTGCTCTTTATCTTCTGGGTACGTTTGGATCGGGGATCGGCTTTTTTCTTGATGATGACTTGGGGGCATTGGGATCCCATTTTAAGAGGAAGCAAATGATGACACCTCCTAGAGAACCTCTACCTTTTGGTTTCAAAATGATTTGCTTTTTGGTTTGAGTGTCGATGTGGGGATCTGCCAGTTGCGTCAAGGCTAATTTGTTTCTGTCAAAAAAGCGTTGGGTTTGATGTGGAATGTGAATGATGCCTTGCAGTAATTGACGTGCTGTCACCGTTATCCATCGCATGACTTCTCTGAGACTGGCTCCTAAGACACGAGTACGTATTCGTGGATATTTTCGTGACTGATGCCGTACAAGGCGCGAATCGATTTGACGGGAAGATGAGACTGAAGGGCATCATGTTGACGATGTGTGGGGCAGACTAAAAGTGCCCGAGGTTTTGATAAATTTCTTTTAGTCGACGGGGCGTGTACGCGACAGGCCCTCCGGCTTGGCACCAGTGGTGAAACAGATGGGTACGAAATCGCAAATAATCGGGGGTAGTTGGTTTTAAAAAGTAGGCGTGAGGGGTTTGAGTGGCATCGTTGTATGGATGTGTCATCCAAGGAGTTCCTAGCTGTTTGGCTAACACTTCCACTAGCGATTTATCTCTAGGGCTTTTAAACAAGACCACGTAATGAGCATTGAGACTGATGGTGCGATGGGCTTTACTTTGTTGAAACAAATTTTGGGCGATGTAAATGACACTGGCATTACGATGATGCCCTTTACGCGTAAACCACAGTTTAATTTCTTCTTCGTCTTCTCTTAACATGTTGTCGAAGATGACCAGATTTGTTTGATTGGGGTCAGACACGATCCCGTCGCCTTCGCCAGGAATGCCTTCCACAAACACGATGGAATCGCCTTGACTTTCTCGCAGGAGGCTGTACGTCGATTTCCACTCTTTGCAACACCACACGATCCGTTGAGGTGGACGATCGATCAAATAATTTTTATGTTCCATCAAACGTTTTGGCAAATTTGGTTTTGCCTGAACCGCTCGGTATAGCAATTAACATGTTAATGGGATGACGAAGATACAAGGCCTCCCAACTTGCACGATCTAAGTTTTCGTAAATGACTTTGAAAGTGGTGGAAGAGGGAGCAGAGACAGCAGAGGTAGCAATAGTGAAGGGAATGTCACCTTTGAAACAAAGACAGACAAGACAAGAGATTTTATACTTTTTTCAGGACACGTTTTTTTTCAAGACATTTTTAAAATTGAACACGAAAGACAAAAATACATAAAAGCTAAATGGTTAAGTACATTAATAAAATTCACATCAAAACGATCAAAGTGGAATATAAACAAGTAACTGTACAACATTTTTGGTGACGAAGGTGTGGTGTCCTAGGGACACTGGGTAATGTTCTTAGAGTCTCTACACTTGGCACAGTCACACAGGGGTCCTCCCGGAATGGCCTTTCGGGAATGTCCATGTCAATGATGGTCCTGTCCTGAATGAAGTGGTTTTCCTCGGTGTCGGGTTCTTCTTATTCTGACACTGTGGCTAACACAGGTTTAGAGTTACTTTTTTCACTGAACATTTGAATTTATGATCACATAACTTGGGCATAGTTTGCCGCTTCTTTTGTCCAAGCCTCGTTACCCAAACATTTCCAGTCACGTACATCTGGCCAGTGAGAGTTAAAGTCACAAGCTACGCACACATCTTCGTAAACATCTTTAGTGACTAAAGGTTGACGAATTTTTTTTCCCATTGAGGTTGAGAAGTATCGAGGCTTTTAACAGAATGAGTTTCTCGTGTACATTTAAATGGAACCCACCCTCATGTTTTTGGTGGTACTGTGAGGTACAGATCATAGAGAACCCACAAGGAATCGGCTGGTAAACGAAATCCCAGGAAGGAAGTCATTAAGACGTACACCACACGGCGACCCAAATTCATTAGAAACGGTTCTCGTAAAAAGTGTTGATAGTTCGCCACAGTCTGAATACTGTCATTGATTTCCTTCCACGGCAATTATTGTATCACTAATGATACAGGTCGTGGCTTGTTATCAAATTTTTATACATCTCTTTCTAGGAGGTAATAAGTGTACTTTTTGCACAGAACTGATCGTTCTCCGTGGACGTATCCAGATAGTTTAGTCACTAGTTCACGCACCACGCACGGCACAAAATTTTCCTCTACAGACAAGATTTTGGTAATCCTCTAAGGCTTCGTCTGGAATTCGTTGTAGTATGGACACTATGTAAATAGAATCAGTAGCAACCAAAGTCTTCTGACCCTTGGCTAGGTGATCAATGTCTGACCATTGGAACGCTTTCAAATTAATCATTCCTCTGATAATATTAAGGTACCAGTGGTTCCAACATTGGTGACGTAACGGATGCAATTGTTCTTTGGACTTGTATTTTGACAAACTCTCGGTAAACGCGTTCTCTCAACTCCACAGGCAAACCTCAAATATTCTCTTGTAAAGTATCCATCAAGAGATTACTGAGGACATCCCAGAAAAGGTAGGTAGTGACAGTGCGGAGACAATGTTCCAAGTAAGCGGAATCTTTCTGCTCCCACTCGTGAAGTGACACACCACAACTGAAGCACTTGACTCTATCACCTTCGCCCAAGTAGATAAATCCATCTCTGGCTATGTCTTCGGGGGTAGGTCTTCCCAAATATTTAGGCCATTTTCCTTGGAAGTTTTAGAATCGACTTTCAAAGTCAAATTCAGTCAAACGCACTGGGAACGAATATTCTTCTTTCACAGGTTCATTTCAATGAGGGCACGGTGAAACCCGCAATAGTTTGCTCAGCCATGGATGACATCCGTAGGGTGGTAGCAGCATGATTTCACGTGAAGGATGACATTGACCATGAAAACCAGTAAAAAGTCCAAGATAACGAGTGGCATCGCTTTTGCATCCGTCAGGCTTGACACGCACAACATCACTTTCCATGGTCGGTATTGTTGTAGTAGTAGTAGTAGTCATAGCAAAGTTCCCATGATGTGGTACTGAATCACTGAGGTCACAGCGTACGGCATCCCTGCAATCGCAAGGCACAGCATCGCACACCAATTGAGAATCAACGAACTTGAAAGGTGTCTGTTTGTTAGGATTCATCTTTCTCGCTTGGCAATGGTAGTCACAATGAACTATCGTTCTTGGACGCATTCCCTTTTTATATGCTAACCAATAAAGTGAAGTGGTTGGGAAGCCGCATTCGCTTCTTGTACAGGATTTAATACACTTTTTCCAAAGACCGACTGATGATTTGGAGTGTGGTTAAACAACAATCTTGTGAGGTTGGTAGGTGGTCACTTTAAAATGTTGATCCTCTCCAGACTGCAAGGCTTCTTTCAGTATCCTAAAGATCACCACTTGACTGGTGCTATAATTGAGAGTCAATCCTTTCACTTTACACTCAGTGTGCACTTTCCTTGGTCGCGGTATTCGTAGCCGTAACGTTTAGGACCGCCACTAGCAAAACTTACAATCTTGTCGTCGTGGTGCTCGTCCGTCCAGGCTCCTCGATTTCAGGGTGTCGGTGACCTAGGTGATCGATGTAGATGCAACTGTCCATGTCAAAATACAGCACACGATCTCCTAATTGGTGTAAAGCTTGTTACAATTTTAAGCGAGCATGTGCTGTCACGTAGACCCCAAATGATGACATTTCCAAATTCGTCGGCTTGTCCAAAGTCCAGCTCTTCTTCGTAATTGAGCAGGATCAAGTCTTCACGAAGGACGTCCACGTTTTTCATGTATTTGGTTTTGTCGTGAATCATCTGGAAGTAGCGGGAAGGTTCTGTCAAATACTCCGTCTTGGGTAAACACGGTCGTTTTGCCATTTTGCCCCACAAACAATTTAACATCCCTTTGGCAAACGATCACCTTCCTTCGTTTTTCTCAATGTGGACTAAAGTGATGCCTTCCTGGTCAAAGTATTTATCTTTGAATTTCTTTTGGTTTTCGGGGTTTTGTCACCAGGAAGGATAACCGCTAGCTTCTTGTTTCAGTTTCAAAAAGGCATCCACGTAGTCTGCGAAAATGCCTTTCAGTGTCTCGTCACCCTTGTGGTATTTTTCTGTGGTAAATTTTGTTACACTTCTAACAATTGGTATCCTAGGTCCAGAGCTTTGGACAGTTCCAAATTCCACGCTGACCCACGTTCCTGTCAAGGTGCGTTCTTCCTGGGTGTGCTGACAAGGTTGATCTTGGTTGCACGTTTCGGCACAAGTACGGCATAAGGGAAACATTAGTTTTCCTTGGCAATGATGAGATAAAACGGGATGGTACAAGTTCATGGGAGACAAGACTTTACATTTAATCAATCCTTCGTATTGTCGAATGTTATCCACGTCGATGTGTTCCGTCAACAATCGTGAGTGTCCTGCGGAAAATTGACAATATTTGCACACGTAAGGGTAAAAGGAACACACATCCAAGTATTTGATTTCTTTTCCTTTCTCCTCGTGGGTGTGGTACAGCAAACAGTAGGCATACAAACTGCCCCGCAGGTTCAGAGGGTGCACCAATTTGGAACTTTTCATGATGCGTGTACTTTCAAGGTGTAGCGTGGAGCCAAGAGGTCTTGCAATTCTTGCATTTTAGGAATGGCACAGGGTGTGTCTTTAGATAGGCCAGCTTGCTGTTAACAGAGTTAAGCTTTTCTTTGTTGTTCGGCTTGGTTCGATTTTTGAATAGTTTGCCAGATGGCACGGGCTAAACATATCTTGTCTTGAGTGTTGTTAATTCGGACGAGGCTATGCTTGGTGCTACGAAGGTCGTCCACCAATAAGACCTTTTTGCGTCCGGTCCCTTGGGAAGAGACACGTGGGCCATGTACAGTGTCGCTTTTCCATCGATGATGTGAAACTTTATCATTGGACAGCTGCATGTGTTGAATTTTGTCGATTACTTTGGAAGTTGTCAGCTCTGATGGTCTGCTAAACTTGATCCAAATGGGGGACTTCAGAATGTCGTGATAAATGAAAAGTGTTAAGCAATCGTCTTCTTTGGCTTCACATTGCCGTTTCAGTGTGGTTAACAAAGAATCCCACAAATCGGTGACGAACTCTTCTGATTTCTTCAAAGGTACGTCGGACTTGAAATCTTTAAACTTCGCCGTGTACGTGTAGGCTGTGGTTCTAAATTTTCTAGAGGAGCGTTTATCCGTCTCTCGAATGTGGTAGTAGTTTTCAGGGGTTACTGGTGGCAGGCTTTGGTTTGACGTAGTCTCTGGATTCTGGTTCACTCATGTGATCTTCGAAATCGCTGGCATGAATCTGAGCTAAGACTACAGCTACTGCGCGAGGCGATAGGTCACGTTTCTGCCTCTTACTTTCTTTTCCTATCTTCACGCAATGATGCGATCGTTTCATCTTGATTGCAGAAAGTGAAATGACTTTATATAATTTAAGGCCAGTGTTTTCCATCTATAAAGGGTCAGTGTCTTCCCTCAAAGTATTCATTTCACTCTCAGTCCTACCAGAAAGACCAAAGAGCCAGCACAGATCGAACTTCTGATCAGAGCAATGCGAAGTGTCATACGAAGGTTTTCTTCAGAGATGCCGACGGATTACTCCCCCTAATTTCGAGATAAAAGTGAAGATACTTGCTATATCTGTCAGAAGAAAGGGCATTGCTCTTCAGAATGTCCACAACGTCAAAGTAAGACAAGCATCAAAAGAGACAAAGGTCAACATATCTGTTACAATTGTCAAGAGAAAGGACACTGGGCTTCAGACTGCCTTAAGAAACAACAGGAACTGGAGGAAGAGAGGAATTCCGAAGAGGAAGAAGAGGTACCCTCCGAAAAGGAAGAAGCCAGACCCGTCCAGAAAGAGAAGAAAAGAGGACGAGAAGAAAGTGATGAAGAAGTGGAAAAACCTGTGAGAGTGAAGAAATTCAAAAAAGGAAAGAGTGAAAAGACAAAGAAGAAGAAAAATGAACTTTTTAATGTGATGTGTTGTGAAACTGGATTGTAAAATTGTACCAGATAATATAACAGAAAGAAAAACGTAAGTGTTTCTTGGTTTTGAGTTATATAATAAGGACCTACACTCACGCACTCACACACGTCCATGATGGGGAGTAAAGGGATTTTGAGTTTTAATTGATTTTGGCAAACATTGAGTAGTCTCTTTTCGAGAGAGATGGGTGGCCCTGAAAAGGACCATTGGGTGTTTTTGTTTTCTTAAAAGCAAACTCAGGAACGGGAAGTAATGAGCTGTAACTGCCTTATCCCTTTGCCCCGGCCATGGCCTACTTCTGGACCTGCTACTGTCGATGATTTGGTAGAAATCACTAGCGTTCGTATCTCGGGCGTATTAGGCGTGTTGACGGGGTTGAAGTGTTTGTGTCGGGAAGGTCTTTTTCTCTTGGGTCGTATTAAAGAAGTCTGATAAATTTCTTTAAGACTCCTTAACTCTGCCGAAATGTCTAAGAGTAACGTCACCGTTTGACTTTCAAGGTCCTCTTTCTCTCCTAGACCATGTTTCTTCTCTGCTTGTTCTTCTTCCTGTCGTTTTCTTCTTGCCTCTTCTTCTTGCTGTTGATGTTGAATGAGAAGGCTTGTTCTGCTTCTTTCTGCTGTTGAAAATTTTTTTCCAATTCTTCTTTCTGTCTCTGTTTAAAATCCTCGACGTAAGAAAGGAGAAGGTGGTGAAGGTGCTGGTACCTGAACAAATTCTTGTGAAAAAGAGACAAAATCCACAAAATCCTAATTAAAATCAGTCTCTTCTGGAGTAGGTCTGTGATTGCTTTGGTATCCGTTGCTATGCCATCACTTCTCGTCTCCACAGCCGGTGCAACCCAATTCATTGTCTTCTTAGTTTCTGTTATGTTCTAATTCTGTTACTTTGATTCACTACGCACAGACGCTAGCGCATCTATATAGGGAATGTGACGTCACATGCAGCTCTCTTCGGATTGGAAGACAGAACTATGACTGAATTTGTAACGCATGTTAGGATTGGTGAAAGAACTTAATCCGTTTCGATCCGCTCTTCCACTATTAAAAAAAAACGTGGTTCACCTCATTCCATTCACCTGTTCTCGTCACAAGATGTGGACTAACGTAGAATCGTCTACCCTTCTATCGTCAATGCTATTTCCACCCGGACTATCCTATGTATGTCAGATCATCATGGGCAATTACCCAGATCACAGACACGGTCCTTTGGAAACGAAGAATCTATGTGGAGAGGCAAGGCTGTCTGAAGAGTCTTAATCTACAGTCCAGAGGTCACACGAAGTTTGAGGAAGAGAAGATCCGTGCGATGCCCTCTATA
>JAECUM010027631.1:0-32062 GCA_016617855.1 Megalonaias nervosa
AATATTCAAATTATACAGAATTCTTATATATGTATAGCGTGGATTATTATGCAATAGCCAGCAAGTATTGTCACTAGTTGTCTGTGACAAGTTATCTCATATCTCCGATTTCATTTTAAATCTCCAATTCCAATACATAGCAAGAGGCAAATGACTTGAAACAAGGACATCACTTACAAAGCATATACTGTAGCATAGCTATATGCTATACAAATATGAACTTATTTCATTATATAAGAAATTAAATTCTAACAGTATGAAATATATTTTCTATATCTAAACAAAGAACATTTCCATACAATTATGAGAATCTTTGTTTCCACAGATATCAAACTGGAAACTACATTTCTTTTATTATTTAAAATCGTATTCATCCATATATGAATCGATATTTATAGTACAGATAAGATGATTGATTGCAAGGTACTTCACTGATAAAACATCAGACTCCTTCGATAGCAATTATGATAATATAATATACTGAATATAAATAACGTTGCTACCGCTACCAGTAACCAGTTGAGCTATTATTACTGCTACAATACAGTACCAAACTTGCTTAGTACATTTGGATATGAAATTAATGTAGTAGTTAAAAAGTTTAATACCAGTTTTTACATGTATCTTCTACAGATGTGCTTGATTTCTGTTAGAAGAGTAAGACCTCCCCCACCCCCATAATTTTTTTAAAGATTTTAAGGCTACTCACAGCTCAGGCTGCTGTAGCATCCACCCACCCACCCACCCACAAGCATCTTCATTTGTCTGTGATTTTATCAGTATTTTATATTGTATAAAATATAAGTTAATATTATCATGACACAAAAAATATCAGCACAGTACAACTATGCAATAAAGCAAAATAAATAAATAAAAACTATGTACAGTCCTGTGTTGAACTTTCCATGGGAAATATTAGAGAAAAATATTTAATGTAAACCAGCATTCATAAAAACAATATTGTTGGATGAATTAGTCTAAAACAAAAATTATCATACAGGTACGCAATTATAAGGAACAAATACCTGGATTGTCTTGTTATATTGTTCTTATAGATTTGTTTGCCAATCCTTTTTGTTTTTCACATTCACATGAGTAAAGACAAGCTTTTCACACAGTTTGGCTTTTGGATTAGACATACACTCATAATTGCGAATTCCGTGGAATTAAAACTGTAAATTCTGGATTGGCCGAGACACATTTCCTTTTGTATACCACATACATTTGTAAATTATGCCTCAAAAACAGTCAGGTTATATTCCTTGGTGACTGTTTTAAGAAATAATCCCAAAAACATTCCATTACCGGATCTGTATTCAATATATACACGATGCAAAAATGATTTTTTGTTGTTGCGGGCAATAAAATATGTTGTTTGCACTTGCTATGAGCTATTGATGTTGCTCTGAATTGCATTTTTTCCGCCGGAGCTTATGTACAATAGATTCACAGGACAAGATAGACGTCTGTGTGAGGTACGTCAGTGAGGTGCGTCAAAATGGGTGACGTCCAATCCGATCGTTAAAACCAGGGGTCGTCTGAGGAAAGCTCGTTAAGAAGAGTACGAGGGAATATATCATTGTCATTTCTGATCCTTACTTGCTGATCCTTACGTTGCTAAAATAATTAATGTTTCCAAAGTAATGAGATATATCACTACGAAGTAGATTTCTTAAACGGCGAAAGTAAATACATAAGTGCGTCAAAACTTGGGTTTAAGAAGATGGAACACCCTGCTGTAGTGTATGCGTTTTTGTTTTAGTAAGATGCTATAAATCACTTAGATCTTCGAGAAAGCACATGGTTTTAGAGAACGATTAAAACTTCGCTGCTAACGTACACCTGAAAAAAAGGTACTGAAAGAGTTAAAATATTTATCGACACAATTAATGCCGTAAAGCTCCGTTAGGAGCATTAATTATTTCTGGTAAAGGAAAAACGAGAGAAATTTTGAACGCCGTCTGTTGTCATAATGCCATGCCAATCTCTAGTATGCCATTATGACAACAGATGGCGACACGAGTTGGACAACAAAGACAATACTGATAAAACTTAGTATTTACATTGTTGCGAGGCCAAGTCTGGATGAAAAGAACAGTTGGAATGATGTAATTGTAATATGGCAAGTTTATAAACAGAATATACAAAACTTGAAATAGCTGACATAGCGTTTGCCATACGACAAACTACAGAATCAATTCAGTAGTTGGCAAACTGCAAGATACAATTACGCAGAAGGAAAGTAGATCTAAGCACTTGCAAGCAGCCATTTACAGCTTGCATCAATGAAGAATAGAACATTCATGACCAGAATAATGAATGTAACATTTGCAACCAGCCATTGACAATAATGCAGAAGGAAAGTAGCACTTGCAAACTTCCACGTACAGTTTGCATCAATGAAGAATACAATATACATGGAGAAGAATACAATATACATGGATACGAATTATGAAAGTAGCACTTGCAAGCAGCCATTTACAATAATGCATCAAGGAAGATTAGAAAATACACACATAGAATTATGGCGGTAATCCCACTCCATACCTCAGTTCTTCACAATGTGCGGCCCGCGGCCGTGTAGACGGTCCTTTAGAAAGCATGCATTTTTAATTAATACTTATAAGTATTCCATTTTTCTGTATTGCATGCAGATGATGCTTTATGTATCTACCACACTAGGTGACTATCTTTTTTAACAATATTATTACCACCATGTAATAAGAATGTTATTAGCGTCACGTGATAATTGTGTTGGCTTTTTGTATTTAATTATTAAACTATTCTTGCTCATGCGGCCCGCGACCTTAAGCATTTTATCTGTTCCCCTCCCATCATTAAAAAAAATAAAGGTTGGACGATCCCGATTCAGAACATTTTATACAACAATTGTCTACAGTTTTCTTCACTACCTTTTGGACTATGCCTTTTTAAAAAGAGATAATTTTCCACATTTATATTAATCTTTCTATTTTAAGGATATGGACTTATTTCGTCCGTAGTGGGGTGTTCCCATTTTCAAATACAATTTTGTTTATTTTTATTTTTTTTAAAATAGCGATTTAGTCTTTTCTTTGCCATTGCAATGGGAGTTTGGTATACTGATGGACTTTACCATGATAATCCTTGCATTATAGGAATGGCAGTGGTATACTGAGGGATTTTATAATGTATGATAATTCTCGCATTGTAAGAATGACAGAGGTATACTGAGGACTTTATAATCTCTGATAATCCTCGTATTGTAAAAACGATTGTGGTTTACTGAGGGTCTTTATAATCTATAGTAATCCTCGCATTGTAAGAATGACTGTGGTATACTGAGGAACATTATAATCCATGATAATCCTTCCATTTAGGAATGGCAGTGGTATACTGAGGGACTTTGTAATCTGTTATCATCCTTGCGTTATAAGAATGGCAATTGTATACTGAGGGACTTTATAATCTCTGATCATCCTCGCATTCTTAGAATGGCAGGGGTATACTAAGGGACTTTATAATACGTAACAATCTTTTTATAATAAGAATGACAGAGGTATACTGGTGGACATTATAATTAATGATAATCTAATCATTGTAAGAATGATAGTGCTAAACTGAGGGGAGTTATAGTCAGGGGCTACTGTACGTTTACTAATGTTTTAAACATTCGATGTTACCGAAAATGACCTTGGGAGCAAGAATGAGCACTCGATCAATGGAATCTGGACTAGAAACTTTGTTGTCGAATGCACAGTTAAATAAAGTGGTTTGAAGATGAAGTGATTCAGTGTGTGTTCCTTTTGAGCTAATGAAAGAACTGTCCTTAACAAGTCAAAAAAGATGTTTAGCACTTGCTATAGAATCAAATTTAGGCGGCAAAAATTGATTCGGAAATAGATAAAAGTCGCTTATTCGGAAGATCTATTTTCATCCCGTCGTGAAATTTTGCCTTTTGAGAAATTACTGAAAGGAATAAATTTATTAAGAGTGTTGCTGATTGCATTTTGGATCCATAGATTAGGCAGATAAATTTCATTTTCTCTTTCCTGTTCCATGGGCAAAGTTTATTACAGGCATTTTGACGTGCATGAGTCTTATTAAAAGCTTGTGATGTGACTGAATAATTTGATTGCCCAATGACCAACGTCTGACAGGTTTTGATTAGGTCTAGACTTTATTTTCTATTCCACTTTTACTCCATCAGTACATGAATTGCTTTAAATTTAGGAGATTTGAAAATTCTCCATCCGATCTTTGCACTAGACGTGGATCGTCTTGATTTGATCATTGAATTTCCTTCGGACTTGGCTTCGGAAACTGCATTGATTTTCGTATGCATTATTTGAAAATGGGTCAGAAATATTGCTTATTCAGCATGTATAAGTGAAATTGACAAGCACTCAGCGAGGCCTCTCAGCGCGAGAAAAACGTTAATGAAAGCGTACCATGATCTTCCAGGCTTTATTGAGTATAACCATCAAACTTTAGCACTCTCAGAGAAGCAAACAAAGAATCAAAACTTGGTGTGGTACACTTATTTTTAGTCTCAAGTGTACAGATGTAGACATACAAGTAGAATTAGGGTAAGTCATTAGCGCACGGAAGAAGGAACGAAGTGGCAAACAATTAATATCCGTCAAATGGTAACTCAAGATAATCCAGAAATGATCATCTTGATTTAATATACTGTGCGGTATAATCTTTCGCGGAGTACCAATTTTTGGGAATTCAGTTGCATCTAAAAACCACAAATTAAATACTTTATTGGGTATTATAGTTTTATGGACGAATTTAGCATAGTGCAAAATGTCACTTTTTTGTGTGTGTAAAATCCACGAAAATAGATGCCAACGAAAATATGTGGTTTTACGATATCCAGGATCACCTTCATGTTTAATCTACATACTAAATATGGACTTGATAAATATCATACGCCCACCGTAAAGCAGGGCGTAATATGCCATGATGCTGTCCGTCCGTCCGTTGGTTTCTGCACAATGTTAGCTCAAGGTCACAGACCATGACCGAACTTAGTTGATTGCTTGAATTTGGGGTAAAAAAGAAGCCTATCGATTTTGAGATGTAAAAGTTTAAGGTCTAGGTCACGGTGACAGAAAAAGAGAAATGTTTTTTTCTTCTACGCAATACCTTTAGTGTAACAATGCAAACCTTGACCAAACTTTGTGGATGTTTTGCATTTGGGGTGATACAAGGAGCCTATTTATTCTGAGGTCAAAAGGTCAATGGTCCTGAAATATTAAAAACGGTTTCTACTCAGTAACCTTGATTCTGCATCATGCATCTTGACCAAACCTTGTGCTTAATTTGCATATCGAGTAAGAAATAAAAAGGGATTATGGAATCAAAAGCAAATGACAAAGTCAACGTGGATGAAAGATATAACGGTTTTTGGCACAAAAAGTTCTTGACCATGTACTTTAGTCAAATTTTATGGATGTCTTATAAGTTGTATAAGAAATGAGCCATTGGATTTCGGGGTCAACGTGTTCGAGCTCAAGGTCACTGTGACCGAAATCAAGGAAATGGATTACTAAAAACTGTTAATTCTTGACCACATATCTTGACCAAGGTTTATGGACCTACTAATTCTGGGGTCAAAAGTTCATGGTCACTGCAGCTAAAGGAAACTGGTTTCTGCAAAATACATGTTTTCATTGACCAGACTTTGTGGATGGTTTGTACGTTGGTGTAAGAAAGAAAGCTATAGATTTTGAGATCTAAATATCAAACGTCAGGGTCACGATAACTCAAAGAACCAGTTGATGTTTTTTGTGCAGTAAGTTCTGGTTGTTGGTGTTGTTGTTTAGGTGTTCAAGTTTTGGACCGCATATATTGAGCATACGTTGTTCATGGCTTGCATATGCGGCAGTAGAGAAACGTTGATTTGAGGGTAAGAAGGTCAAAGGTGAAGGTCACTATGGCACACACAAGCGTAAGTGCTTCTATAAACACAGCATTATGCCTTCAAATTTTGAAGATGGCTGGCTGATCCGGGAAGGAAAAGTGCTACAGAGTTTGGATTACCCAGCTGAAAGGTCAAGGTCACAGTAAATTAAATAAAGACAAGTCTTCTGCGCCAACTTCTGTCATTAAATTTATAATTCTTTTTGGCAAGAAAGGAACCTTTGGGTGATAGGGTTAAACAGTCAAGGGTACGTTCATTCGGACCCATTCGCCATTAGTAATCATGTTCTACTAATGCCCACACACATGACTATGAACAAAAGTTGCAGGCAGATAATTTGCCGTTAATGATATTCTTCTTAAATATTTTTTTACGATTATGACCTTTGTGTCAGTGAATATTAACCTTTGTTTCAGTGAATATCAACTTTTGTGAACCAATAAAATTCACATTGGCTGGCACGAAAATTGTAATTGACCTGGCTATCAAATTTTGTGTGGTAGTGATCAAATCTTAAAATTGCGAGTTTCAATTACAAAGGGTTACTGTAATGTCCTTAACTTTTCGTACACTCTTTTTTTTCGGGGTAGGGGAGGATTTACAAATATTTATAGGTAAAAATATTTAGTATAATTTTCATATGTACCTTCAACTTGCCGGGTATAGATGAGAAAAAGTTCTCTGTGCTAAAAAGTAGAGGACAAAAAGTAGTTGTGATTTTATTGTATTTATGGTGTATGAAAAAATGAGGACTTTACAGCAAGAGATAAAACATTACACCATGTATATAATACAAGTTGGCAAATTGGTATGCTGTCGTTTATAGTTGACCATATTCAGGAGAAATTTCATATAAAAGTCTACATAATTTGTTTGATGTCAAAACTCATTTATCCACAAAGTTTCAAGCATTTGCCAATCTAGAATGAGGAATACAAAAGCAACAACTTTACGGAAGCTGGTTAAGACACATTATTCCTGTCACAAATAAAACAAAACAAAAATTGCATAATTAGTTTGTTTGATATAGACTTGAGGGTCGCCAGGTATACACTCTGATTCAGTTTTGTTGGTCTCAGCTTGAGGAAGGAGAATCTTAATGATTTATTAAGAGAGAAAAATTTTTTAACTTTCTAACAGAACGTAGTTCCTATAACAATTTTAAGTCTATTCAAAGGATTTTATTTTTACCTTTCTAGTTCATGTTGCATACTTTGAAAAGAATTTCTACCTCATGAACTTTTATCGTTATATTTTATTAGAATAGATCTTTTTTGCATTTATTCTATAGGGTTATCTTCCTAAAGATTGTAGCAATTTTAGTTCCTATACATTTAAAACCAAGTTTGCTTATGAACGTTAGATATGCCTGTCCGTGAACATTGCAATTTCTAAATTCTCAAAAACCGCTGCGCCGATTTGGATCGTTCATGACATGAATGTATTTGGTGAGACCACTACCAAAATAGGAGCACTGTGTGGCTACCCTAGCAACGGTGTGGGTTCCATCGCAACCAAAATTAAAAACATAGTTTTGACCTCTTTTTCAGATTAGTTCAGCCCCTTGTTATCAAATTTGGTAGGACAGTTTCTGATTGCAGACTTTCTGAAATTTAATTTTGTGTGACTACATGTAACGGAGTGGATTCCATAGCAACCGAGTGGAAACGTATTTTGAACTTCTTATCCAGAATGACTGAATTTGATTAAACTTGATGAAAGTATTTCTTAGGACGTACTCTTTCAAAATTTGTCCAGGGTGGTTTTCTAGCATGGTGTTGTTCCCTTAGCAACCTGTTCACTTTTTACTCTAGAATAGCGGAGTCGGTTCGTATAATGTTTGCTAAACGTTTCATAGAAATGCTCTTTTTCAATTAGTCACAAGATGACTTCCCTGGCAATTGTTTGGCTTCCATAACAACCAAATCGAAACCTTTTTCAACTTCTACAGAATGGCTAAGCCTATTTTTATCAAACATGGCAGAACTGTTTCGCATGTTACGCTGCTCTATTAGAATTATGTGCGGGGTGGAGCCCATAACAGTGCCATGGTTTCCATAACAACCATTTGGAAAAACTGCTTTCATCTTCTCTAGAAGACCTGAGCTAATATTTATTAAATTTGGCAGGAACGATTCGGGTGACCTGTCCTGCCAGATCTGATTCCAGTGTGGCTTACCGGTAAATAGTGGTGTAGCTTCAGCAGTAGGAGAAAACCAGGGTTCTAGGTCAGACAAGGTTTCTAGCTCAGAGACCCCTCCCCCCCCCAAAAAAAAGAATCTTCTATGTTGACATTTTCTTCAGCTCCGATGATCACTTTTACATGATAAAACTTTGTCTGACAAAATATGTTTTGTCGGGGTAAGGGGGTATCTGAGCTAGAAACACTTGTTTTCCTCTATAACTATAACACCTGGAACTCTGTCAGGTAAAAGATAAAATTATAACACCTACGCGGAAATTCCAAAGAACATTCTAGAAATTACGTAATGGAAATTCCAAAGAACATTCTAGAAATTACGTAATGGAAATTCCAAAGATTACGTAATGGGAATTCCGCGTTGGCGTTATAACGCTATAAAAGGAATGCAAAGTTTTTCTCCGTGTTCATTCAGCAAGTGGATCTGTACGTGAGCAGGTAAGTAAAACATTTGTTTGAGATTATTTTATTTCTAAAGTTTAGACAAAATTTCATACCATATCATCACCATACTTTTGTTGATAATTATTTTCATACTTGCTAATTCTCATTGGCAGGATATCCGTTAACATACTGTCAATAATACGGAACTCTCGTAATAAGTCGTCCATATCATATTTTACGCCTCGCAAATAAGATCTTATCTGATCAAGTAATTTTTTGTATGTGATACAAGCATTTTTTTAAGTCTCAAGTCGAGGCTCAATTTGTTTACACGCCGTTGAAAGAGAAACACCAACACCTGATATTATTAATAAAAACGGGTTTAATGATGCTCCACTTGAAATTATACCAGAGCTTGTCATCAGCAATGGTAAATATGATATTACTCGAAGTATTCTACTGTAATACTTGTAACACTGTTTTACACACCAAAGTTTTTTATGTTAATATCTGTAATATTGCATTAGAACGTCAACATCTTGTTTTGGAATTTCTTCTGAAATATGATTGAAAACGATGATCTGTTTCTTCATTATACAATATTTGTTTAGAGTTTTATACAATATCAAAAACTGTAGCACCAACAATTGAATCAAGAAATTCACGAAACTTATTATTGTTAGGATCAGCTATAAAATCTCTGTACTTGTCATAAACATCTGACAAAGTATCTTTATATCGTTCATCTGTCAATAACTCATTTTTCTTTAACCAACTGTAGGAATCAAACGTGTTTTCTACTTCACGTTCATAAAAATCTGTTTCATTCACCAAATTACCGTATTCTCTTTCTGTTTCATCAATAAACCCAAGTACCAAGCTTATTTGATTCAAAGTAAAATATTTGAGGACAAGATATTGTCTGATAATTGCATATGCGACTACGAAATTTATCAGCATTAAGTTTTGGAGTTATTTTCGTCCAAGAAAGGTAATTTGAGTAAAAGTATTTACTCTAAGCCATAATTTTGCGTATTGTTTTGTGAACATTTTCTCGACTTCCTTGTAATAATTTCGCAATGACAATTGTCTAGAGCGTTGGAGTGATGGAAGTGGAACATCATGTTCTTCACCTATGTCGTAATAAAAACCAATCCCTACACCAAACGATGTTCGATTGACTTCCTCAAAAAACTGTTCTCGCTTATCATCGCTGAGATTACTAATTTCATTGTCAAAATCTTTGATTATCGCTAGAGATTTGTGAACAATAATCGAATCAAATTCTGGGGGGTTTTTTACGCATCATTGGTAGAAGTACGTTCGAGTATGCTTTAAAAATTAACTTCCTATCCGGCGTCATTCTAACAACTTTAACTAGGGTTTCCTTGTCGTGGTAGTACATACCGAGATGTTTAAAAAATTTCGTTTTGAAAAACTATTGTATAACTCCTTGTTCCTTTTTATTCCTATTATCTTATATTCCGCTAGTTTGTCGACGTCATCATGGCTATTGTTTACTCGTTCTTTTACATCTACTCTTTCACCATAAGCTCGTTCTTTTATTAAGTTTGACATTATAATCAAATCTAGATTTTCAAGATTAAACTCGAGCAATATTTTTTAGCAGGATTTCAATTTGTTTATGTTCTTCTATACAATCATCATGATGACAGTAACTGCTTATAATATCAAAGTCTCTTATTGCTTTAGGTAGTAGTGGTCCTCGCATATGCAAAACGAGAAGAAATTTTTTTCTTCTTCTGACAATGGAGAGTTTATCATTGGAATTGAAAAATTTTTCCTAGTATTTATCATACGTGCCGATAGCGATTTGTCCCCAACATCTATTTTGGGGTTAAAAATATTATCATAAAATTCTCTCGCAATGATTGCAAATAATTGCATTGACATTTATTTTACGTTAGATTAAATCTGATTGTCAAGTGTGTACATTTGTAATACTGTCAGTCCTGGAAACGGATGTTCAGCAGCGATAACATAAACTCGGAAATACAAGTACTTGTTGACAGTATTTGCAGTTGGAATTGTAAAATATGTTGTTGTTGAAATATACGTGTTTTCTATACTGTATAATATTACCCAGTCGATATCATCGTTTGATCCTTCCAATCGCCAATTATAAATTCGACCAACACTAGAGTTCAATCGACCTCGCAAATGAAATTGCCAAATAGCGACTGCAATGGGACATTTAATTTTAATCCAAAAATTTTCAACTTCTCCGTTAGTAGTCCATTCTTGTCTATCAGAAATAGCATAATAAGGATAATTTTCTGGATAATACGATGATGCGCTTACTTCAAACCCAACTTGGTTATCAGTTGCATTAAAAAGTGTTGGAATATACCCAACATTGTTTTTGGTTCGTTTTATACCACCACCAGATACGCTATCAACGTATGCTTTATTCGTTAGATCATTATGGTTAACTGGAACATATGTCGTAGTTGTTTTCTTGTTTCTCATATTTATATTGCCTGACATTGGTCCACCGGATTGCCTTAAATACGGAACAAGTGCTCCTTTTAACTGAGCGTAACTAATATCATCAGTCTCATTAGCTGGTGGTGAAGTTGTCGGTAATCCAGTTATTTTTGACTTACCGCTCATTACAAGGTTACCTGTCATTGTATCGCCAGTATTATCGAGTTTGTTATCGTCAACGAATTTTAGTTGCGTATAACTCACCGCTTGTGTGCTACCAACATTTGCTGGTGGATACTCGGTTTCCAACCCAATAATTTTTTTACTTGACATGTTAATAATACCTGTAACCGTTCCACCGGTTTTATCAAGCTTGTTATCATCAACATACTTCAACTGTAAATAACTTACAGCTTGTGTTTGATTTAAGTTTCTTGGCGGACACGCTGTTTCTAAATTTATTATTTTTTTTCTTGATGTATCCAAGTTACCGCTTAAAGTTCCTCCTGTCAGTGATAGTTTGTTATTATCGACCGTTTTTAGTTGTGCAAAACTAACAGCGTGTGTATCAACAACATTTATTGGCGGATAATTTGTTTCTAAACCAAGAACTCGTTGATTTGACATAAATAAGTTTCCTCTCATTGTGTCGCCGGTTTTTTTTACTAGCGATGACGTATCAGTTATTATTGGTTCGTCAGCGGAAATAGATCCTGTAAGTGCTGCTCCAAACTTTGTGTAACAGGCCATTATGTAAATTATATAACATAAAATTGTATAAAAACAATGGCGAAGTCAATGATATTAAATTTTGACACCGAACGATTAATCAAACATAAACATAATAACGAACTTCCAGATTGTCATTATCTTATTGTTGGTCGTACAGGTTCTGGTAAAACAAATCTTTTGCTAAATCTCTCACTCAACGATAACTTTAACTACGATAAGGTATATATCTACACAATTAATCCGCAACAAGACAAACACGAGTTATTACGCGGATACAACGATAAACTTCGTGATGAGCTTGACGCTGGCGATGATATATTTTTAATAAGACAACCAGAGGAATTAATCCCCGTCAAAGAACTTGATTCGTTCGAGCATAAAATAACTATATTTGACGATATTCCTCTAAACAACAAGGAGATCAATAAGATTAAGTCGTATTTTTTATTATCGCGTAACAAAAAATGTAATTCGATTATCTCGCGCAAGGATTTTACGTTACAGATTTATTTGGCGAAATATGGGATGTTCTATACTGTTTCCTGGACTAGATAATGTTGATGTGAGAAATATTTTTGCAAACGAGCAATGCGGTGATATAACAAAAGATAAATTTATTGAATTATATCATCAAGCAACTAAAGACAAATACAATTTCTTTTTATTTGATAAACTAGCGCGTGATTCAGCTAAAATGTTTCGTTGTTGTATCGACACATTTCTATAGACAAATTTTATATAGCGTATAAAAAATAAATAATGGACAAACATCAACAAAAAATTGAATTACTAAAGAAATTTATTACAACTCGAGCTGCTTTTAAGAAAAAGTGGAAGAAGCACGTCAAGGACAACGTGCTGTAGAAGAAACAGCCACTAAATTTTTTAAACCTGTTACCGAAGCAGTACTCCGTAAACAACCAGAAATATCAGCATTATCTCCAGAGGAACTAAAAAAAAGTACAAGAAAAAGGTTTCTTGGGGCAGTTAAAAGAACAATAAGAAGCACAGGCTGAGGAAACAGTTTAAAAAATTGCTGATACAATAGAAAAAAGTAAAATACAAGAGGTAATTGATTACATTAACAAACCAGAAGATGTTAATATACCTGCGGAACGTGTAAGAGAGTTTGCTGAAATAATTACGGAAAGAAATTTTGAAAAATTAATAGATATAGCGAAGGAAGATATTACTAATGAAGTTTTCGAAGATTTTGTCGAGTTTTATGTTAAAGATTTAAATCTTAACGATATTCAAGACATACGAAAATGGACAGACGATGATTATACAAATTTTACTAAAGTATTAAATCAAATTATTCAAAAAGGAAACATTGTGTATCAAATTTTAGGATACGATCTTGAAGAGCCGTATTTGTTGAAAAATTTTAATAAAATGCGTAATGGAGTAATTGCATCAGTTGTGACTAATGCTGCAAAACAATATCGATATCGTATAGACCCGTATAAACACAATTTTTACGCCGTGCTTGGAAGATTTGACAAAAAGCCGCAACAAAAATGAAGTTGATAAAAGACCCGATTTTGGTGTCCGGGTTTATACATCAAACGCCGAACTGGTTGACAGACCATTGTTATTAATATCATCAAAAGAAGCTGGTAATACAAGTACAGAAATTGACAACGAAATTGTTGATTTATTAGATAATCTAAGATCGAGTAAATTACTGACAGCAGACGAGTATGAAATTTTACGTAGCGATCTTATCTAATTTATTGTTATGTCAACAACACTATTACTTGACTCGTCGCAAACAACAAGAAACAGCGCAAACTTTTCTGTCTATTACAATCCACCAATAATACTGGATCCCGGTAAACAGTACGAAATCGGATTGATTTCTGCTACGGTATGGCATTCTATGGCAAATGTAAAAACAAACGTTAATGACGACTTTACATTTAATTCTGATGCTTGGGTATCAGTCAAAATACCACAGGGAGCATATAATGTAACTGATCTCAACAAAACGATAAGAGAGCTGATGACAAAACACACTGCCGCAGACAATTTTGAATTAACTCCAAACTATAATACGCTACGAGCCAGGATCACATTTAAAAAAAATTGATAATCGATTTTTCACCAGCGACTAGTATCGCATCGTTGCTAGGATTTAAAAACCAACGATAAGACAGTGTTACAGAACAAAGTATATCGTATGATGGAGATTTACCGGTTAACATAACAGAAGTAAATACAATATTGATTAATTGCTCTATTGCATCAGGGTCGTATTCTATTTTAGGAAGTCAAGGTCAAACTGTCTATAGTTTTTCACCAGATGTTCCGCCTGTTCACTGATGCAAATTATTCCTCGACAAATAATATACTATCCGATTACTTCTGAAAACCAGATCAAAAACATAACAATGCAACTAACAGATCAATCAGGACGACAAATAGATCTTAACAATGAAATTGTCACGTATTACTTACGCCTACGCGCGATCACAACGTAGTCGTCAGCGTAAATTTTGTAAACCTAATTTAACAACAAAGATGAGACAAAAAAAAGTTTATAGAAGAAAAATTGTAGATGGATTTTTTGGAAATATATTTACAAAAATAGCTGAAAACATCCCAGGAATTGCGCGTAAAGTAGCACAAATTGCACTTGACGCAGGTAAAGCTATTGCTAGCACTGCTGGCACTGCAGTAGGACGAAGGATCGCTGATAAAATTAAAGGCGACGCGGAAATAAAACGAGCAATATCAGATATTGCACCAACAGCAGAAACAGAACGAGCTATGATAGCTACCAAAAAAAAAAATTACTGTCACCGCGTGGTGAAGAGGTAATGCGCAAACTTGTAAAGAAAACAAGAATAACTCCTGCTGCTTTTTAGTTACTTAAATTTTGTGTGGATTATAGAATAAATAATGTCAGTTAAAAATTATATTGATCTTGCCGAAGAACATGATACCGACGACACAGTGACAGAATTCGAGAATGTTGAGTATCTGGACGAAAACTCCAACGAACCAAATAAAGCTGGCATCAGAACTTTTAACACTCGAGACGAGGACGTGTTTTTGTTGCCGCACAAGGCGGTGTTAGTAGTACGTGGTCAATTACTAACTGCGATAGTAGGTGATATTGCGGCTGGTGCAGAAATTGCACTTGTCAGTAACGGTTGGAGTTTGTTTAAAAGTGCAACTGACCAATCAAACCGTGGAAGATATTTCAATGCACTTGCCCGTAGCGAGTACAATACTAAATATCGTCTTTTTCAGCAATGATTATTCAAGAACAATAGCCACAAATATGATGTGGCTTAAGGATACTGGACTTGGGACAGCTGTATTTAAAACTGGAGTGTTAGCTGATGCTGATGCCGAAAATAAACTTATTCTAACACCAGCTGAAGGTAATGCAGCTGCACAACATACTGTTGCAGCATTAACCGCAGATGCAGCTGGTGGTACTATAGTAGCAGCTGAAATAAGAAGCGCATTTGGAAATGCACGATGATCAACTTATAATGAACGATATGCCAAACGAAAAACATTTTTCGCAGAATCTCGCCAAATAACAATGACGCTTCCGTTAAGTACAATATTTGGACTTTGCCGCGAGTATAACAAAGTTTTTCGCGGAATAAAACATACACTTATTTTAGATCGAGCTGATCAAAATGATTGTATAATACACGCTGATGGAGTAGCTGAAGGACAGTTTGCTATTACAAGATTAGCGCTGTGGATGCCACGAGTTGTCCCATCTGTAGCTAAAACAATGGAGCTTGAATCACTATTGACCGCTTACACGAAAAAAATATATTTTCAGCAAAAGAGAATTTATCAAACAGCAATTCCTAACGCAACCGATTACACCTGGCGTGTTACAACTACGTCAAGCGAACAATTACCTCGACATTTGTTCGTTGTATTTCAACCACAGGCACGCTGTAATGATGAAGAAGTGAACAACTCCGTATTTGATAACCTTGATGTCAGACGAATATTTGTTAGAGTAAATTCTAAACAATATCCCGAACGTGCAATCGAATGTAATTTTGCTGATAATGAAACAAAAAACATATCTCGGCCGTATATGTATCTTATGGAGGCTATACAAAAATATCAGGACGCAAACAGTGGATCTCAGATATCATTAGAGGAATTTCGATCACTGTATCCTATCTTTTATTTTGACATATCAAAACATTCCGAGCGAGTTATTGGATCGACTGTTGATATTGAAGTCACTTGGACGCTTGGTATGGCTCCAGGTGCAGCTAATCAGTATAACGTATATGCGCTAGTTATCAGTGATAGATTCTTGACAATTGATGCGACCAAGGGAAGGATGACTGTCCAAGTTTAATCTAACAAACAAGTATAAAATGAAAATGGAATACACAACCAGAGAAATATACATAACGCCCTGCCAAATTAAAAAATTATCAGCAGCAGTTGCTAAATGTAATTCTGTCTCTGTAATGAAAAAGTCTACGGGGACTGACAGAGCCGCCGCAGTGAAAGTAATGTTAACTCAACAGCAGCTAAAAAGGCTCGATCAGGGAAAACCCTTTGTTCTCAAACTATCTGTTGCACAAGTAATAGCAATGGTAAAACACGGCGGATTTTTTGGACCAGCACTTTCTGTAATTTTACCAAAGATTCTACCGGTATTAGGAACACTGGGACTAGCAGCAGCGTCAGCGGCAGTATCTGGAGCAACTAAAAAAGCGGTATCTGGAAACGGTGTCTATGGTGATGGAATCAAACAAATTTTATATAACAATAAATAATATAATGCCAGCTAAAAAGAAATCGCCAGCGACAAAATCTAAAAAAAGAAGTCTCCAAGAAAAACAAAACAAGGAGGAATTATTCCTTTAGCTCCGCTGCTAGCGGGGTTGGCCGGCAGTCTAATTCCTAGAGATAGGACGTGGAATGACTCTACCAGGCACAATACGCCGTTGAGTAATTTCGATATAATTGAAAAATTGAATGACGTTGTCGGATTCCGTGGAGTATATTCCAAAGACGAATTAGATAATGTACCAGCAGGTGGTTCGTCTATCATAAACATACAATACTTCGATGATGGATCCGGCACTCACTGGGTTGCTGTTTACGACAATAATTATTTTGATTCGTTCGGACTTCCTCCGAGTGATCTTATAAAAAAATATATTTTTAAAACATTTCAAAAAATAAATTACTCATCTAATCAACTACAGCAGGTTGGAACATCATCTTGTGGTTATTATTGTATTATGTTTATCCGACAAATGTCCCAGCCTAAATTTAATTTTGTTAAATTTATTTTACAGTTTGACAATCAGCCTTCTCACGTTAATTTTATCTAAACTAAGGAATATGCCAACATACTGTCTCAAATGTAAAACTAAAACAACAAATAAGGATAAGACAACGGAAAAAACAAAAAATAATAGAACAATGTTAAAATGCATTTGCGCTGTTTGCGGTAGGAAAAAAGTATGTTTTTAAAGAAATTATCAGGAGCTGGAATGTGCCCTGACAAGGTTATTTTAGTAGATGATTAATTGACTAAAAACCTACAAAAAAATCAAAATTGTGATTGCGATAAAAATCTTTGTATCGAACAAGATAAAATTGTTACGTACTGTAAATCATGCAATCGCCGTGAGGTAATTGCCAGCGGTATTGACATCCACAAATTTATTAGAAAATTACCAAAACCAAAAACAGGTTGGACATTACCAGGCCATAAATACACTGGGCCGTACAATCCACTATACAAACAGCTTGACGGGGACGATAATCCGCTGCCCGGACAAGAGCCTTATAATCAAGTTGATGCAATAGCGATGCGTCATGATATTTGTTGTCGTGATATAGAACGTCCTGATAACGTTCGTGCTGAGAGCTCAAAATCAGACTGTGATAAAGTAATGCTAGATGAACTACGCGATATGGAGCCTGTAAATATGCGAGAACGATTTGATAGAAATTAGTTCAAACAATGATATAAGTTAGGTCTTGGAAAAGAATTATATGATGATCTTGCGTCTCAATTACATAAACCTAAAAAAAAGAGTTTCCGCGACGTAAAGTTGTCGTAAATGCCGTTGACGATATCTGGGCAATAGATTTAGTTGATGTGTCAAATCTTGCTCAATTTAACGTTGGCGTTGATGGCTTTCCAAAGAAATAATTTTTAAGGTCATATATGTTTTTAGTAAATACGCGTTTAGTGTACCTGTTTCGGATAAAACTGGAACATCAATAACTGATGCGTTAAAACAGTTCATCGTTAGTTCGGAAAGAAAACTAAATAAAATCTGGACTGATCACGGAGCGGAGTTTTTTAAATAAAAAATTTGAGCAGTTTCTGGAACAAAATAACATTAAAAAGTATGTTACAGGAAACGAAAGAAAAAGTGTCGTCGTCGAGCGATTTAATCGCACACTAAACGAGCTGATACATAAACATTTGACAGCTAAAAATACAAATAAATACATCGACGATCTACAGCAGATTGTTGATACTTATAATAAAACGAACCACAGATCAATAAAAATGTCACCAAATGATGCAATTAAAAATCCGATTCTTGCAAATGAAAACATATATCACAGACATAAATTTAAAGTTGGTGATCGTGTTAGAATTTCTCTGACGAAGAAAACATTTGAATAAAGATTTACTCCAAACTGGAGCGAAGAAGTATTTGTTGTTGATAAAGTTTTACTGACAATACCTGTAACATATGCGCTAAAGGATTTATTGGGTGAGCCAATAGCCTGTAGTTTTTACGAGCAGGAACTACAAAAAACTGAGCAAGATATATTTGTTATTGGAAAAATTATCAGGAATAAAGGTAATAAAAGCCTTGTCGAGTGGCGCGGGTACAGCGATAAATTTAACAGCTGGGTGCCAACTAAATCTAAATTGAAATAATATAGTTTTCAATTTCCTCGTACTTGCGTTTAACAGATTTACATTTGACAGGTTTACATAACGATATTAGATACTGTCTGCGGTCGTCAGAGATCATCATTAGGTTAAAAATCTTGACAAATATAAAGTCGAATTTTATATTGTTCTGTCGGTCTGGAATTTTAATGTTTAAAAAGGGTTTTATCAGCCGTCAAAAAGATTGATTTTCATGTACTGAAAAATTAAATTTCGAAATTTTCTTTGTGATATGATACTTAACATCATATCATCCAGTTGTCGGTCTGCTGTAATTTTTTTTATCAACTACACCCACAATTTCGTCTTGTTCGTCGTCGTTGTTAAATATAATATCGTCTTCTGTATAACCAACAGAGTTGTGTTTATCTGCGACTATAACATCTCCTGCTGTAAAATTATCGTCCGCGATTATATCAGCAAGTCGTTTCATCAGGTTTATATTATAATATATTTTTATCTAATTTATTATTATAAATGACTGATGAGATAAAATATCATCAAAAAATTAATATATTAAATTACAGAGAATTAGCCGAAGCAGTGCGAAAATGTTTGTTGTTGTTGTTGTTATAGGGTTTAACGCCATTTTTCAGCACAAGATAGGCTATACATGGCGGCCAGTATTAATGGTGGAGGAAGAACCCTGGAAAATCCCGGGAAGAACCACCGACCCACGAGAAGCTACTGGCAGGCTTTCTCACGTACCCACGTTAGCCGAGCCTGGACTCGAACTTACGCAGACAGAGGTGAGATGGCAGTGATCCGTAACGGTCAGCGCTTTAGACCACTCAGCCACTCGGGGCCCCCGAAAATGTTTGTCGGGATATAGTTCTTATTCTGTCAATGTTAAATGTCATGCAAGGTGATTCTAATAAAATTCTGCTAACAGCAGCAGAAAAAAATAAACTTAATGATAGCGCAGTAATGACGCTAAAATTTAACAAAGATGATGTTATTGCGTTTGCTCATAATTGCTTAACTAAAATCGAGCTGGAAAATATAATTAACCGTCGTATTTGAAGATGATTCTGTCAAATGTCGATTGTGATGTTGCTGATTTGGCTCTGCCATCTACTACATCTTTTATTGATTGTGAATGAATTTTAAAATGTTTTGCTGCAGCTGTTATCGAAGAAAATTCTAGTTCCTCACCTGTACTAATGTTATATGATAATATAGGTTTAGCAGAACATCTGAAATTAATACCACCTCCTCGTTTGTTATTTTCTTTAGGCGTAACAAGTTCGAGATTTTCTAGACAATTATCTGTTTTAACGCCGTTGACGTGGTCTATTACCAAATCATTAGGTATAGGTCCGTTAAATGTTTCGTAAACAAAACGATGGCTATAATAACCAACAAAATCTGTTATTGTTCCTCTAACAACCACAAACAAGTATCCATTACTTTTCAAATTACCTAACACTTGTTTAGTTTTCTTCTTCGAATAATTCCTTTTGTCATATGCCTCGTATAAATCAAACACGGTGAGGCTGAAATTCACTTTGCAAAGACAAGTTTTCAATATTATCATCTTATATAGATCCATTTACTCTATAAACTCTTTGTCCAGCTGGTATGTCTCCGCAGAACAAAGTATAAATAAAATCTTTCCTTAACATTTCTACTCGCTCGGCATTATCACCTTTTACGCTGATCTTGTAACCAGCTGGTGTTAATTTACCAAACGGTTTTCCGTACTTGACGTGAATCACTGAACCAAGTGCATTTCCCGCATAACTATTATAAATTGGATGGACATGATATTCCTCCTGTTCCTCTGCCGTCAGTCTTATGTAACTCAAATTTTGTGTAATTATACCTTAAACAATATTTATCTCTAATTGATCTTTCAACTAGCGATATCAATTAAATATATATAAAATGTTATATAACAATGCTGAAATTGCGAGATATAGCTAAAAAGAGTCTTATAGGAGAACCTACAAAAATAGCTACCGCTTTTGCAGGATTTGAGAACAGTTATAAATTTGATAATCAAAATATTTTAGCAAATTTTAACTCTAGAAATTTTTTTTATTTTCTGCATCCGACTGTAACGCGAGAACTTGCAGTACATAAAAGTATCAAACTAATAGTACAGTATCATATTATTTTATCAAAGTTACATGCATCTCAAAAAGATAGAGATTGCCGAACCATATTTAACAGCTAAATCACGAAAAATATTAGCTGGAACAAATATTTCCTCAGTTGCCGATGAAATACATCAGGAAATAAATAAAAAATTGGAGGAATTTACTACATCAGGATCAGGTTGGAAATTTGAGGTGGTGGAGGAAGTTTTATTTCACACAGCAAGATATAACGTATTTCGCGGTAGTTCTTATGTTAATCTCCCTCAAATAATTAAAAACAAAAAATGTTGCATAAACGTAAAGAACTCTGATAACAAATGTTTCCAGTGGGCTATTCTTTCTGCGATATTTCAAGCAGAAAAAAATTCTGATCGCGTTGACAAATATATTAGTCACGTTTCAAAATTAAATTTTAACGGCATTAACTTTCCAGTTGCAGAAAATCAAATACCAAAATTTGAGGGGGAAAATAATGTTTCGGTTAATGTGTTTGGTCTTGACGAGCGTGAAAATGTTTATCTAAGGTATATTTCAGATAAAGCTACACAAAACACAATAAACTTGCTGTTTTATAAAGGACATTACTTTTGGATCAAACATTTTAATGGCTTAGTTGGCAGACAATATAATAAAGATAAAAATAAGAAATATTTTTGTTATCGTTGTTTACAAGGTTTTTCTAAAAATGAAAAACTGCAAGAGCATGTTAAATACTGTGTTAATGTTCAAAAAATAACAATGCCAACAGAGAAAGAAGAAGTCTTAAAATTTAAAAATTATGATCATAAATTAAGTATTCCGTTAATTGTTTATGCAGATTTCGAGTGTTTACTTGTTCCTGTGGCAGGCGCAGAAAATGATCCAAATAAATCAAGCACCAGAAAAATACAACATGTCCCCTGCAGCTTATACAATAGTTTGTTGCGCTAATGATAGTATTTCAAGTCCAATAAAATTGTACAGGGGTAAAAATCCTGCCGTGTGGTTATTAAAAAATTGAATAGATGATGTTAATAAATTTTCAACAGATTATCTAAAACAGTTCCAATAAAAATAACACCAAAACAACAACTTGATTTTGATGAGGCAGTTAATTGTCATATCTGCGACAAACCTATGTCAGGCGATAAAGTGCGTGATCACTGTCATCTAACCGGCCAATATCGTGGAGCCGCACATAATAATTGTAATTTAAAATTTCATGCGCCAGATTTTATTCCTGTCGTTTTACATAATTTTCGTGGTTATGATAGTCATATCATTGTCGAAGCATTTGGTGATGAGGAAATTAAATCTAAACTAAGATTAAATAATGTAATAAAATGTATTCCAAACAATTTTGAAAAGTATTTGTCAGTTATGCTTGGCAAATTACGTTTCATCGACAGATTGCAATTTATGTCGTTCCCGCTGGACGAGCTTGTAGAAAGCTTAGTAGTTTTGGCAATCTGAGAAGCTACTTTGGTGAAAACTACGTCGTTCTGACAAAAAAGGTGTCTTTCCGTATGAGTACCTCGACGACTGGAGCAGATTTGATGAAACTTCTCTGCCTGACAAAGATAAATTTTACTCGCAGCTAAAAGGTGAAGATGTATCAGATAACGATTACAATTACGCACAGGAAATTTGGAATAAATCTGGTTGTAAGACACATGGTGATTATCATGATTTATATTTGAAAACAGATGTGTTATTGTTAGCTGATGTTTTCGAAAAGTTTCGTAAAGTTAGTCATAAAAATTATGGATTGGATCCATGGTGGTATTATTCTGCGCCAGGATTGTCATGGGATGCTCTGCTAAAAACAAGTAAGATAGAATTGGATCTCTTAACTGGTGTTGACATATTTAATTTTATTGAAAAAGGGATCGCGGCGGAATTAGCGTTATAACAAGACAACATGCGGTAGCTAATAATAAATACTTCAAAAATTGCGATAAAAATCTACCGTCAAATTATATCATTTATCTGGACAATGATAATTTATATGGTTATGTTATGTCAGAACCAATGCCGTGTAGTGGATTTCATTGGATAACTCCAGATCAATTTCTTAAAGAAACTGAAAAGGATTTACCAGTACATGTCAGTTATTTTGTTGAAGTTGATCTCGATTATCTTAGTTCGTTACATGATCTGCATAACGACTATCCGTTTTGTGCAGAGTCAGTGATGATCGATTACAGTTTATTATCACCTGAACAACAGGCAATGACAACAGCAAAAAATTCGATCGTTAATAAGCTAGTTCCAAATTTGTTAAATAAAAGAAATCACGTGATACATTACAAAAGTTTAAAACAAGCAGTAGATGCTAGCTAATTCTGAGAAAAGTTCATCCCGTGCTAAAATTTAATCAGTCACGTTGGATGTCAGATTATATTGATTTAAATACCAAACGTCGTGCTATTGCTAAGACCGACTTTGAGAAAAACTTTTTCAAGTTGATGAACAATTCCGTGTTCGATAAGACAATGGAAAATATCAGAAAGCGAGTCAATATTGAAATTGTAAATGATGTAAATGGCAGAAATAAATTAGTTAACGATGACGATTTTGTCAGTATGAAAATATTTAATTATTTATTTCTGATAGCTACTGTCGATATTTTAATAATTGGTGATGAAATTCCTTTAAAAATGAGAAAGGACTTACCTGCTCACATACATTTCCACTTGCTGAATGAACACGGAGAAAATTTTTGCCTGCCTTTTATAGCGTTATAACGCCTACGTGGAATTTCCATTACGTAATCTTTGGAATTTCCATTACATAATTTCTAGAATTGTTCTTTGGAATTTCCATTACATAATTTCTAGAATGTTCTTTGGAATTTCCATTGCGTAATTTCTAGAATGTTCTTTGGCATTTCCATTACGTAATTTCTAGAATGTTCTTTGGAATTTCCATTACGTAATTTTCCAGAATGTTCTTTGGAATTTCCGCGTAGGTGTTATAATTTTATCTTTTACCTGACAGAGTTCCAGGTGTTATAGTAGTAGAGGAAAACAAGTGTTTCTAGCTCAGAGACCCCCTTACCCCGACAAAACATATTTTGTCAGATAAAGTTTTATCATGTAAAAGTGATCATCGGAGCTGAAGAAAATGTCAACATGGAAGATTTGTTGGGGGGAGGGGTCTGTGAGCTAGAAACCTTGTTTTCCTCTACTACTGCTTCCTTATCAGCTAGGTGGGAAACCTATTTTAACTTCTTCTCTATAATGGGAGAGCCAATTTTGATCAAACTTAGCATGAGTTTTTCATAGGATATGTTCTTTAAAAAATTATGTTCAGAATGGTTCCGCCAGCAACAATGTATATGTTTTATAGTAACCAGATGGAAAGACAATATTTTCGATTTCTTCTTCAGAATGACTTAGTCACTTTTAATTAAACTAGAAAGCAGCTATTTATAGGACGTGCACTACCAGAAATCGTGAGGTTGGAATCCTTAGTAACTGTGTAGATTCAGTATAAACCGCGTGAGAAATATATTCGTCTTCTTCGGACCGGCTCTGTCAATTTTATTTTTAAACTTGGTAGGAATGTTTCATAGGATGTGCTGGAACAGAATTTTTTTTCGTGGCATCTCCCCGCGTAACCGTGTGAACTCCCTAGCAAACAGGTAGAAAAACTCCCTTCCCATACCATGTCAAACTTCATAGGTAGAGTCCTCCTATGAACACATTTTCATTCAAATACAAGATGCCAATGTGGCAGTTACTTCAGATGAAGTTGCTCAAATAAGAAAAATTGTAACATTATATAAAATAATACCAATGTCAACCATATAGCACGAACTTTTCCTGACATGGCTGTCTTTGAACCCAATTTATCTGCCTTAATTCTACTACATTTGCCTTATTGATTAATACCTGGTTGACTCGTGCTTCATGTTGACTTGATCCTTTTTACCACCTACCATCTGTACTCGCTTATAAGTCGAGCCGAACTAAAGAAACACACACACACACACACACACACACACACACACACACAACAAAAAAAAAAAACAACAAAAAAACAAGAGCACCTGATCTACATTCATATAATCCGTTGGCATATCAGGTTCCATATTATTTGTTCTTCAAATTACTTCTAAGAAACTGCATAGACCCAGATCTGCTGGCACATTATGTGACAGTTGATAAAAGTCTCTGCAGTTTGCAGTTGGACTCGGACGTATATAAGCAAGTAAACAGCTCTTCACTTGGCACTGTACGGTGTAAATTGACATATTCCGTATGCCAATCAAATCATAACACATGCCGATACCTATCAAACGCCGACCACTTCTATCGCTGACAAAGCTTGTCGGACAATCAGGCCTAATGTCTGTCACCTAGACGACTGCCACTATATATCATATGCTTCAAAATCGTCAACATTATTTAAAACTATTTTCTCAAGAGATTTTTAGTATACGCTAAAACCTCAACACTAATTTGCATAATTTACATGGACTCAAGGTAACATACTCAGATTTTATAGGATGTGCTTTGTTAATTAGCATACGCAGCCAATTTTGATCTGGTGATGAGTCAGTTGTGCTTATGTGACATTAAACTACATACATACATATATGCATACATACATACATACATACATACATACATACATACATACATACATACATACAAGGCCTAAGTGGTAGACAGCATGGCTCGGATGCGGAGTTTGCGGGTTCGAACCCCAGCCCGGTCATACCAAAAGACTTATAAAAATGGTACCAGCTGCTGCCTCGCTTGGCGCTCAGCATTAAGAGGTTGGTGTTAGGACTGGATGTACTAGTGTCAGGCAGGCCCGGCCCTAGGGCAAGGCGAACGAGGCAACCGCCTTGGGCCCCGCGCTTATACATACATACATACATACATACATACATACATACATACATACATACATACATACATACAATAAAGTGTTGTCATATTTCTGAGTCTGCGTGGTCCAGCAATATTATTACATAAAAAGGAAGCTGACAATGCTAGGCATGTGATTCGTATTGCTAGAACTTATCAGTAATTATAATGAAAATTTGAACTTTCTGCTCTCGCTCGTTGTATGAAGAACCTTTCCAAAATGTTAGCCATCAAGCGATGTACAGACGCACGAGAAGTTTGTCTGACGTTACTGCGACAATTTATTATATTCCAATTCATATGGTCTTATCTTCAACAGTGTTATTGAAAAAGGAAAATAATTATTTTTAAAAAGTTTGCAAAAATTGAAAAGATATCCTTTTTGTATATAAAGAACTAAACATGCACACTGCCAGTTGAATATCTCTAAATTTGTTCCAAAAATAAAATTCTCAGAAGAGTAGTAAATTATTCTGTCATTTGTGTCTCTTTACTAGTACATTCATTATTATTTTTAAAAAAAAGAGAAGAAAAAAAAAAAAAAACATGTTCTGCGCGAGGCATCAGAATTAACTTGAAGTAATGGCTGTAGATTCTTACCTAATGAATGAAAAAAGTCATTGATGCCAGCGTTAGTGATGTAGCAATGAAGTATGCAATAAGAAGCGAATTGTGATTCAGCGAAGATGCGAGAAGAGGGTGTCCATTTCCTGTTCAGCCATCAAACAGCACTTAAGTTGAATAATCCTAGGTGTGATTGACAGTTAATGATAATTGAAACTGAAGAAATGGGATTGATTTCTAGGGGTAAATATTATGGGAGGCATTTTCTAATGGAATTTTCTGAGAATCTGTATTTTGAAGCAATAGAAAAGAGATGGGGGGGGGTAATAGAAAATAGATTATTTAGAACCAATATTTTTATTTTTACCTGTTTTTAGAAATGAAAACAATACACTGTCCAGCAGCCTATAATAAATCAAAAACGTTACTGGGAAGTATAATTAATTTTACTCGTCCTAAATTTTATATTGAATAAGAATGGATTATTTTGATTTCTAAACTTTATGAAACTCAATATTCTAGGCAAGTAGGGAAAAAATCGGATTATTTTGTTTCCATCCCTGTCATGTCAGATTGACAGCAAACACGTGCTCGATATCCATGGTTGAAGCTTACATAACATTGGTAAATCTTGGTACAGTTTTAAATTGCTTCTTTTGTCCAGCCTTGTATCTATTTTGAGGTGACTTTGTCATAGATTGCTTGTTGAAAAAAAAACCTGGCTGTTAAGTATAGATATTTAATTACTTACAAAATAAAAGATTTCTTATTCCATGCTCCTATAGATCTGCGTTGTTGTTTTAGTTGAAAGAGCCACGATTGCTGAGTGATAGCGTGCCGGACTCGCAACCAGAAGAGAGTTGGCACGAGTCGTGCCTAAACCAAGTTTATGTTGGCCAACATGGCGTTTCCCAGATCCGGGCTCTTTCTCCCCATTACATTGGCGTGGTATGACTTTTCACGTGTTAAAATGCCGCTAAAAACAAACCGATCAATCAAGTAGTAATTTTAGCTGAACTTGAGGCAAAAGGATGAATTCTTAAAATAGTTGTATCCATTAAAAATTGGCCCTTGCGTTACTTATATCTGGTGGAGATAACGTGCTGTTCAGTATCTGAAAGTGTTACTGGATAAAGTTAAATTCAGATTTGTTCAAATGTTGACCGCTCCGGTGGCGTACTGGTTAAAGCGTCCGCCTCGGATGCGGGAGGTTGCCGAGCCATACCAAAGACTTATACAAATGGTACAGTACTACCAGCTGCCTCGCTTGGCGCTCAACATTAAAAGGTTAGTGTTAGGACTGGTCAGCCTGGTGTCAGGATAACGTGACTGGGTGGGACATGGCGCTACATGTCTACGGCATGATGCCCCAGTGCTAGACATCACATTAAGCTGCCATACTACAGAACTGAAGCGACATGACTGAAATTTTTTTAAAGCTACGTTAAAAAATCCCAATCACACACATGCTCAAAGGTTCGTAAACTTGGGGTTAGACTTGTCATTATATGAAGCTTTAGAAATGTTGTCTTTATTAAAGATTTGTATCTTTGTTATATCTGGGATTAGTACAAAATGTAATGTGTTGAGAGCCACACTTTAATATTCAATCGATTCAAAAATAAAGAAATAACCGTATCTGGCACTTTAAGGTAGAGATATCTGGATGATTTGTGTCCAGTCCGCCTTGACAGAAGTTAGACATAGCGGTCACCTTAGCGCCCTAGTGCATGTCTGTCCATCCTTCCGCCCACACCCTATATTAACCTCAATGTTACATTTATAACTTTCCTAAAAGGACGACTCGACTGCAATGGAATCTTTTGTGTTTCATTCCTATTGTTTTAGTGGTGATACATTTCTATTGCAGATACATCAATATCAATTATGCAGCATGCTAACAGAGATTTATACTCGATGCCTCGACTTTTGCAAGCATTCAAGTCCCATATCATTTAATTTATCCGTAGATCGGAGTCTTTGCTTGTTATCACTTCTGAATGCAAATGGTTGACGCTGTTCCGTTCAATCATTGCGATCGCTGATTCTTGATGTTTAATTTTGTTCTCTCTCCTATCTTTTTTAATGTATGGATTATATCACATGTTGTTCCAGTGTACAATACTTAATACAGTTATACCGATTTAACTGATCTGTCAATTTTAATTTGCTGTTAGCAATATCGTGCTTTTCTAGGCGAAAAGTTGCTTGACTCTTTCCGTGCTTTTCTTGGTGAAGAGTCACCTGACCCTTTTCAAAAGACTATCACAGATTTGTACACATAGCACAATAAAATATTCCTACAAAATTAACATAAATACGATCGAAGGAATATATGGGTTAAGAGAAAAAGTCCAACAAATGTATGTATGTATGTATGTATGTATGTATGTATGTATGTATGCATGCATGCATGCATGCATGCACGCACGCACGCACGCACGCATGCATCCATGCATGTAATGTTACGACTCTGTGGCCTTAAAGTACGTAACAAAAAAGAGCGAAAAGAAACTAGTTTTGAAAACTTCAACAAATAATTTATTTGCCAAAAATACAGGGTGCAAATCTGAAAAGAATTTACAGTAATGTGATTTCAATCCCAAATAGTCCCATCACAAGTTGAAATGTATGACGTTCCAATTGAATTCCAGTGGTGTTCCAAATAAATTCAAAATTTGAATGTGTTAATGTGCATGTAGTCTGGAATGTGCTAATGTGTCATTAGCCTGGAAAGTGGCGATGTGTAAAGTCTTTTGATGTATCACAATAATATAATCCAAAATGTCCTTGACTCAGTTCACTATTATTCCAAATTAATGATTTAGTCCCAGAAATATTAATAAGCATTTTTTAATTCCAGGGAATAATCTAAATAAATAAATCCCGCCAAATGAAAAAAATGAACACAACAATAAGACTGATTCCGCTTAGGACGTTAAGGTAGGAAATAGTAATTTTTAAAGTAAACAATACGGACATGAAAAGCTAAGACACAATAATACAGCCAGGATGTAGGCCAGCATACTCTTTAAAACATTAAATGTTGTCAAAATGTTTAGGAATTTCCAATTGAAATACTAATATCCTACATTCAGATAGAAGTAAACATGTTTACCTCAAATAATAATGATCTGAATATTTATTCTATAGAGAAATATGAATGAATAGCGGCGTGTGGCAAGTTGGTTGGTTGGTTGTTATGGGTGTAATGCCATTTTCCAACACTTGATCGGCTATATATACATGGTGGTCAGTTTATTTGACGTAGATATAACCTTGGAAAATCCCGTGAAGTTTAACCGACCCACGAGAAGCGACTGGCAAGCCTTCTCGCATACCCACATTGGCCTAGCCCGAGACTCGAACCCATGCTGACAGCGGTGAGATGTCAATGATCTGTGAAAGCGATTGCCCCAGACCACTCAACCACCCGGGGCCACTGTGTGTATGTGGAAAGTCCCTAACCGTCACAAATATTACTTCCGGGTCATTACCCGAATGTAGTGCCAGTCTATTGTTGGAACATTTTAATTTGTCTCTCATTTTGGTGGTGATGCGTGAGTTATATTTAGGCATTCTTGGTATTAATGCAAAGGTAATTGCTTATTCTTTAGAATATGAACATTATCGTGCGCTTGTCGGTCTGTATTTTGGCGACATTGCACAGTGAGTAATGAGGCAATAATGCTGGTCCGGAAGTGAAATCTGTGCTCCACTGCACGTTTTGCTTACAGTTCGGCCTCTCAAATACAATGCCTATGACAAGAACTTCACCCTGAGTTGATCTTTGAAAATCCATCAGACTGACACATGCTTTATTAGGATTTTTTGTGGACACAATGGAAAGCAGAGTACTTACAAGGACTATACAGGAAAAAAAGCGTTGTGATCTGAGTCCTAATAGACACACCATGCATACCAAATAGCTCAATTTGTCGACGCCAGAGGATTAACCAAACCGGAGGAAACCCACAGTATCATGTATTGCAAAAACAATCATAACGGAGGATACATACCGCACGTACTAGCTTATAAGTAGAGTAAAACTGCAAACAACGAAGATCTTGATCTGCACTAGTATAATGCGCCTGCATATCAGGGTCAATCTTGTTTGTTCTAACGATTACTTCGAACAAACTGCACAGACCTAGATCTGCCGGCGCATTATGCAACGCCTCATCTGGGTCTGTGCAGTTTGCAGTTGGACTCGGCTTATAAGCGAGTATATACGGTTGGCTGAAGAGTCCGTCATAAGTTATATTTGACCTTGCGTTTTTAAATGTATAATTTTCTGAACAAAACGTTACTGAGGGCTTCCTCTGGCGTTGTTTTACCCTAAAGCGTTAGCAGTTTTAACAAGATGCTTTGCAGCGTGTGATATATAGTTTAACTTGAATAAAGCGATAGATTTTTGTGGAAAAACGTTACAATCCATAATTCAGAAAGCTTTTCCAGGCGTTGGTCCATCCACCCATCCCACCCCACCCACCCCGGCGTTGACATTTTTAGCGATTCAGAATGCAGAGTACGATGTAGTTTATCATAGGCTAATGTAAGTATTTGAGACGGATACTGTATGAAGGCAAAGTGGACAAATTTGGTATTGGGTTACTGGACATGTGCGTCCGTTTCTATTGGTCGACAGACAGATCAACTTTAGAAGTGATTCAGTGCAGACATAAGTGAGATTTTCACACCACAGTGTCGATACTTGTGTCCCTAAAGTATTGAAACTAAGGATGAAACTGTGTTTTGCCATTTTATTGTAATCATGTCTGATTCTAAACCACGAGGGTGAAAATAGAAAGACATTGATTTCGACATGTGAGATTTGTTGGTTGGTTTATCAAAAAGCACACGAAAGGTCGAAGTATCAGTCGATGAACTGCCTTTTTAGTTTAAAATAAATCTTGTTTTAACATGAGGTTACATTTCTTGGAGGATGTATTTTGGCGGAAATAAAATCTCAATAGCTCTAACTTGTAACCAAATAGATGGAAGTGTCATCAAGTTAGAAAAAAATATCTATATTATTGAGAAAGAACCAGTGAAAATTGCTTTTGTATACCAGTCTGTGAAATTAGTATTGAAAAGCAGTGTGATTTCAAAGTCACAAGCGACTATTTGCAGTCTGAAATTTGCAACCAGCCAAGATATCTTTCTGGGACACCGTGTTTGTCAAACATTGTTTTTAATTTCAGTGTTTTGTGATTTATATGCAGCATTTGAAGAAAACATTTTATAAAGAGACCTTTATTTGTTATGTAAATACAATAAAACTTCTATAATCCGGAAGAAATCTAAGACACACACACACACACACACCCCGTTGGGTAAGGATTGCTGATATTTTACTGTACATACAAAACAGATAAAGGTATTTTGCTGATTGCTTACTGGTAAAATCTGCTCATAATTCCTTAAACACTGGGGAAAAATAAAAAAAGGTAGACACCAACAGTGCAAGTTGAAAACTCTGTAATATCCTGGAAAACTGATTTCGTCCGGATAGTCGATTTCGTCCGGATAAATCAATTTCGTCCGGATAATCGATTGTTTGAATGATACAAGTTTGGTAAAGAAAAAAACAACAGTAGAAACGTGAATGGACGCATCTGGATTAAATGGGCTCGTTAATTGTATGTTTGAATGTATATGTGTAAGTAATGAAGTAAATGTTAACGTTTTGTAGGCAGGCTTGGAGAACACAATTTAATTTTTTAAGAGTTGAAAAGTGGAAAAAATACAAACAATATTAAGATAGTAAAATTCATGAGAGAGAGAGAGAGAGAGAGAGAGAGAGAGAGAGAGAGAGTGTGTGTGTGTGTATTTATGATAGTATATATATATATACTATGTAACAGAAGATCAGGAAAATATCAATGTTTTGTAATGCTTTATAATAAAGCACAGATATTTTTCTGA
>JAECUM010027632.1:0-33283 GCA_016617855.1 Megalonaias nervosa
ATCTGAGGATATATTACTGAATTTCGATCAAAATCATGTAGCACGTGTATGTCATCATCTTATGTCGTTTATGGGACGTGATCAAAATATTGATACTGGTTTACAAATATCACAATTGGATTTTACAACCTTATATCCAATTTATTACTTTTCGCTCGAACATTTAGATTTAACCAGACAGTCAGTAGTTGATATACATTTTCGAGCTCGCGTGCTGAAGCCAGTAGCAGCAGTAGGACCACCAGTAGTAGAAGGTATTGACAATTACAGAGCAATAGCCGTTATACTCAGCGATATGACGATGTTACTTGAAGGTGTTGGTGGACGAATGAGAGTCGTTGATGCTCCAGTAGAAAATATGTAACACATAATTAGATCACCTGATTTAAAATCAGGATAATAATTATAATGTCATACAATCACGTTAGTGTTACCCTGACTCCTGGTCAGATTAAAAGACTACAATCAGCATCAAAAAATAACTGTGGAATAAAAATATCGCTAAAGCGAGAACAGATGAGCGGTTCAAATAAATTATCGTTGACCGAGCGTCAGTTCAGAAACTTCAATGAAGCCAAAAATCAAATAAAGGCGTCAAACTTAATCTTTCTGCGGGCGCCATCAAAGACGTCGCTAAGACGGGTGGCATATTTCCACTTCTCACAGCTATACCAGCATTAATAGCATCTGCAGCCCCAGCTGTTGCAAAAGCAGCTGCATTAGGCGCTGATGGAACTGCTGCTGGAATGGCATTAAAGAAAGCAACAGGAAAGGGAATCAAAAAAAAAGGGAAAAGGTCTCAGATTGCCAGGGACTCCACATTCATGGTACGGAAAGGGTCTAAGACTTCCCGGGACAGTTTACTGATATCACCTATGTCCAATTTTGATTTACTCAATGCTGCTAAAAAACTAAAAATTAAAAATTTTAGAGGTGTTTTCATGCGCGATCAACTACCTAAAATCGCTAGCGATTTAGAAACTGGTATTATCAATCTCGATAAAAATTCTGGACCAGGCACGCATTGGGTTGGATATGCAATTGATCCACGTGGAACTATTTACTTTGATTCATATGGATTAGCGCCACCAAAAGAATTTCTTCATTATGTCAGCAATAATACTGCTCCAATCTGGTATTCAACGTTACCAACACAAACATTAACTGATCCACCAATATGTGGTCGTGAAGTACTTAATGTACTTGATGCTATATCAAAATCAACAAAACCACCTCATAAAATCGTGCATGAATATACCACATTGTCACATTTAAACAGATATTGATAAATATAATGGTAGATATTTACGGAAGATCTGCTCGTGGTAAAGCTCAGCAGCAAGGTGATTTATCTAAATACGCAACTCTTGATCAACTCAGAAATGAGATTGATGATTTATTAAATATTACAAGTGTGGACCAGAATGAAGTCGTTGTTTTTCAGGATAAACAAGGACGATTAAAGACAAGCAATATACAACTGCCAGATGTACTTATACGAATTCCTACCGCAGTGGTTGATAATATCGTTACTTTTACCGATCAAGGTAAAATACAAGATTCTGGTAAGTCAGTTAATGATTATATCAAGAAAACTGGCGATGTATTTACTGGTAGCATTATCATGAATCGAAATAAAATTATGTCGACGATCAAGAATCTAAGTATGTGTTAGTCAACGGTGGTATAATGGGTGCATTTCTCAACATGAATAATAATGGTATTAATAATCTTAGAACACCAGAATCTGATTTTGATGCTGCAACGAAGAAATACGTAGACGATAGCAACATTCCTACGACAACTTCGCTAAAAACAATCAATGACGAAATGACCACACTCAATGGTACTTTTACTAGACATGTACAAACGTTTTTAAATTTTCGTAGAAACATAAACAAATCTGTACATGATTTTTTTGGTGATCCACCAATCGTTGACATAAAACTAGCCGACGTTAACACAAAACTCAATAATATTGTTAGTGGAATACCTAATATTGTTCAAAAAACTAATCTGATTAAAATTCCTCACAATCAGATCGTCAATATCGTGTACACAGTAGCATCAGGATCAGCCACGTGGACACCACAAAATAAAACCATCAAATACACTGCGGAAATTGTTGGTGTGTATAGGTTGTCCGTACTTAGCAGTGTAGATTTTAGAATATTTACTACATCTCCATCAACTGGTAATTCTTCTAGAACTGTATCTGTAATATTGGATAAAGATTCTGAGGAAATATTTACGTTGGAATTATCTGATAAACATACAGCTGCTGCTAGTTACTGGTGGTGTCTGGAATTCGTAACCAAACTCACCAATTAATTACTTAACGTCATAGTATAATGAATGAAACTTCAATCGACGTTCAACGTCACAGATATAATCAAATATGTGAATGTCTGACCAAACTAAAAAATATCATTGACAATTATACAGTAAAAGTAAAAAAATATCGCAGACTTATGGTTGTTATTGACATAGTTGTTTACTCGGTTTCCGCTGTTGTTGCTGGATCTGGATTATTATTATCAACGATAACAATGACAGCTCCAGCAATTGTAACGATTATTGTTTCAACTTCAACAACATGCGCAGGTATTCTCAGTATTATCGCTAAAAAGATATCTACGTGCACAAATGATAAATTACGTGAGTATATAATAAAATTACACACGGCAACAGCAGCCTATTCTAAACTAACTTCATGTGTTTCATTTTATCTTAGTGATGGTAAAATATCCGACGAGGAATTTGCAACAATAATGAAAACCTACGATGAAGCATTCATAATCGCTACTAACGATAGCCAAAATGGAGAATTAAATAATAACAATAATAATAATGTCTGAGTCCTTGACAACGTCAAGAGAGTTACTTCAACAGATCGTCACTAATACAATACCATCAAAAACTACAATGATTTCATTAAGTTCGACCAATCCTGAGTTTAGCGTTAACTTTCCAACCGCAATTCCTGCAAAAGAAATAGCGTTAGCGCAGCTTCGAGTTTATTATAGCTGGCCTAATATTAGATCAAAACCATTTGGTGGACAACATCCAAATAATTCATTAGTATTCGCAAATAAGAATAAACCTGATGGAACTCCCGATTGGCAAGTAGTTAGTATTCCAACTGGTAGTTATCAGATAGAACAGATCAACGATGAATTCCAGCGCAGAATTAAATCTATTACAGGAAAAGAATAAAAAATAACAATTGGTGTATACGAACCAACATTATCAGCGGTGATTGAAATAAATTCCCATGATTATCTCGTAGATATTTATCAAAGTTCGATTAGATCTGTGTTAGGATGGCCTGATATTCCACCGATTTATCAAGGACCACCAGAACCACAACGATCTGATTTCATTACTGATAAAAAAAAATATTTATAAACCTCCAGAATATCGAAAAGTAAAAGATGCTTATCCATGGCAACGATATTTTGGTGATAATAGAGTTATACATTATATAGATAGAGTAGAAGACTATTTTATAAAACCCATTAATGGTAAAAAAGGTAAAATAACAATACTTGATATTGATTTAATAAATTCATATTCTAATACAATTAAATCTGAACATGAACGTGTATTTAATAATCTATGAAATTTATTTTCAAGCATTAATGTTTATTACAGCGATGATTTAAAAAATCAAATAATTGCCTCAATACAACATTTGAATCAAGTTGCTTCAGACCTAGAGTTTATGAATAATGTTATTGTTAACAGAGAAAAAAGATTAGTAGACCCAGACACAAGAGGATATATTACGGGTTATATAGTTAATGAAAACGATCCAGTTCAGCGTGTTCCACTCAATCGTTTATTTACAACAGTATTTCTTAAACATTTCGGAATTACGCAAGAACAACTACCAACATTCATCATTCCCGGATTTAACTCGTCCGAGTTAAAGAAATCAGTTAATGATTTTATTGATGAACAGTTTAAAAGAATATGTGATTCATGGAGAAAATTAGCCCCACCACCAACCATACTTAAGTATAATAACGATTTACATGGCGCAGGACGTCATATCTCGCCTAATATTGTTAACATCAGATCGACAATCGCACTGAATCTAGTATGCGATATAATTGATAGTAGTTACCACGTAGATCTTTCAAAATCTAACCAGGCCCAGCAAGGATATATATTATATTCATCAAGTATTCAAGCGCCACCAGGATGGCTCATTGTGTCTGAGCCAATAAATCAGGTCTACTTGCGTGTACATAATCCATTATTGACAAGAATGAATTTCAAACTCACAAATCAAGATGGCAACATTGTGGACCTTAGAGGGGAGACGTTATATATTAATTTATATATACGCTCGTAGAGTTGTCGTACTTATACAGTACATGTGATAGCGCACCAAACATTGTTCGTTTAGCGAATAAATTCTTTTGCAATCGGGGCATTATTCAGAAAATATTATAGATCTGAGAAAACTTACTTGTTTTATGTTATTTTTGCTTGTTTTATGTTATTTTTGCTTGTTTTTTTAGTCATTTTTGCTCGTTTTTTGCTTGTTTTTTAGTCAAATTTCTAATTTCGTACGGGTCAAACCCCCAAGGTTTCTCTAAATGATTTTCGTGTTTTTTGACATTTTTTACGAAAAATAACATATTTCGAGCAAAAAACAACAAATAATCATCAAAAAACGAGCAAAAAAATGATAAAATTATACATGTTTGAGAAGAAAATGCTGAAAAACATGAAAATCATTTAGAGAAACCCTGGGGGTTTGACCCGTACGGTTTCTAAAAATCTAGTAAATTTTCGTTGATTTTCAGGTACTTTTCATGCAAAAAACGAGATTTTCTCTCAAAAACACGGATAAAAATTATTTTTTTTCACTGTAATTGATTATATATAATAAAGCGCGATAACTCTGCTCTGTCTCTCTGTAGAGCAAATTAAATGATTATCTCCCTTGTAATACATGTTATCTATAGAGGTATTTCAGTCCCCGTACGGACACGATATATATCGTTTTTCGTTAATTATTTAGTGATCTATCTTCTCTCTGTAAGCATCGCTGTTAGTGAATCAGTAATTTGTAACAGAGAGGGATATTGACTCTAATAACCTTAAACTCACGTCAGTTTTATATACCAAGTACGTAGAGTTATTTTTAGCTCTAACACATGTATTTTGACCTTAACGCACGATAACTCATACGTGCGATTATTTTATTAATTTTGAAAAATTAAAGTAAATTCACGCTACATTAGTAATACAAGTCCTGTGAGACAGCGCAAATATTTTATATACTTAAATTTAACTGTATTATTGATAAGAGAGCGATGGCCGAAGTGGTAAGACGGTTGGACGTAGATCGAAGTTCTGCAGACTCTCGCGTGTTCGAGTCTCAAAAAATGCTAAAGATGTATTATCTTGCATTTGGCGACTGATGCTATTTAATTGGGGGAACCCGGAGATTTCCTCGAAATCCACAACAGACAAAATACACTCTCCTACCATACACCCTTGAGGGGTGTACCTTTTACACTCCCCGGGGTTTTGTATGGGGGGAGAGTGTACAAAATCTGTTGGACGTAGACAAGATTCCCCCGTCATCACCATTTGTATATATTTCATGTTCATAGAATCATCTATATGTTTGTGCCGTCCAAAATCAAATTCAAAATCATAAACCATCTGAACCATATAATATATGTTGTGCTGAAATCAAAATCATAAACCATCTGTATATATTTCATAACCATATATCACACAAAAACAGCCCCCTGACAAAAAAAAGTCATGGGGGCTAATATTTTTTTATTTTAAATATATAAATATATATATATATGAACCATGAAAACATCAATGATATTATCTGTGCTATTAAAAAACTAAAACATAACGGAATAAAAATATCTGATAATCTCGACCCTCAGAAAATTATGTGCGATTTTGAATCACTGCAACAGAGAAAATTTGAAAATAAATATACACTACCTTCAAACTACAGATTTATAAAATTAATTTATCAATCTATGCTTGAATCACTAGCTATGGTAAACGACAATCAGGTAAAGCTATTTGCACCTCTTGCACAGTCAATCGAAAAGGTTAAATCCGAACTGTCTCACGAGTACGAAAGAAAAAAGATCGTGGACAATCGTGTAATGCAATTAAGAAAGATTATGCTATCTGATTCTGTCAAAAATGATAGTGACGCTGAGAGCAGCGACGGTGAAGGTGGACCCCTGACTCTGTCAGGGACTGTAATTATGGCTGAACAAAAACCCTGGCAAAACTGACAGTCGAACTATCTGTTTTTGTTAGGAAGACAGAGTTAGATATATTCAAATATTATCCGCTGATTATATTTTATTGAAAATGCAGATTTGTATGTTTTATTTGCAACAAATTGTACTGATTTTGGATGTGTGCCAAAATGTTTTGCAGCTGCGTTTATTGATGGGAAGGTCATTTCTTGGTCTGTTTCTGTATTTATGGATTTAATAGCTCTCTTTACGAATACTTTACACCTTCCAGTATTTCCACGTCTAGAATTCTGACTCTGTGTTATAACTTGCAGATTAGATAACCGATTATTCTGGGGATCTCCATCAATATGATCAACTACAAGTCCATTTTCAACTACTCCACGAAAACATTCGAATATGAATTTATGTGAGAAATAATTTTTATTTCCAATGGTATTAAATTTAAAATAACCAAATTTATCAAGACTACCGACTGGTTTTTTTCAATCTGAAGTTCCTGATCACGCCATCACGAGACGCTTCGTAGTTTTTGATGATCGGATGTGCTACAAATTCTTTTTGCTCCATTTATTTAATAATATTATTTGTCTAAATTATTATTCTGAAATCTGGTCAGATAATCCTCTACGGTTTTTATAGGAGATTTACCTGACAAGGTATTTTTTTGTCATAATATCATTTTAATTCCCTGTATTTTTTTCCGCCACATTTTAAACACAATTGAGTTTCTCCTCTGACTCCAACACCGCATTGCACACATGGTATTGGTCCTGTACTTCCATTTTTGATACTTTGCATATGGTAGCTACAGAATTCATTCACGCATGCTCTGTTACAAGGAGAAGTATGTCCGATTTTCAGCCAGTGGCAGTAATTCTTTGTTTCGATCATTATATATATACTAAAATTTTAATTTAAATATTTGTTTTAATTATATGGAGGAATTATCCGTTATTGAACCTTCCCCTGCCAGATTTGATCTTGACAGACTATCAGAATATAAATGTAGTGTTTCAATGCAAGATCTAGCTTTAACAAATGTAGATATAGCTAAACGTATCCGTGAAGCCAAGAAGGAATTTCGTGACGATGGTGCTGCTCATGTATGGTCAACTTTCAGGATAGGACATATCGTTAATATGATGAATGACAAACGAGGAAGGGTTATTATTAACCACTTTGATAATCAAAAATATTTTATTTTAATAAAATTTATTGTAGAGACAGATGACGATATCTGGATTATTCGTGATAAGCGTGATCCAGTCCGTGTGCAGTCCGGGGGTAATATTGTTCTCTTAAATAACAGATCCAAGCCCGGAATACTTACTGGTATTGATAAACCTTACTATGTACAAGGTTATCCAATGACTGCGGTTGTCTACGCAATATATTCGCTAAATGATAAACCTAATGTTGCGGATCTCAAGCCGATGAAAATATCAAGAATAAACTGTGTAGCTGAACGAGTTACAGAACATTTTACAAATGCGATACGTGGTAATGGCTTAACAGATTTAAGACGTAAAAAAATAAACACATGGGCAGAAACGGTTAAAGATACCGGAGCGTCTATCAAAGACGTCGCTGAGCTAGAAAAGAAATTAAAATTCCCAATAACAGTAAAAACGCTAACCGGAGAGATTTTATATAAATCGAAATATGAATCAAGAGGAGCTCCAATAACAATAATTCATCATAACGCGCATGCATGGACTATGGCAGTAACTATATTTCCACGAGATAGAGCGGTTAAATTTTATGATGGTGATATATTTGATTTTATCAGAAATATTAGTAAAAGTGACCCTGTATCTGTTTGGTTGTTTCAAAGTTCAGAATACGAACATTACGATCAATTTGTACGGCCTAACGGTGATATTTATCGTACAGAATCTCTTCATGAAGAAATGGAACATCTTGCATTGAAATATACCTCTGATGATCTCATAGTTGGACAATTACTGAATAACTGTTTTACCGTACCATCGGTTGCTGCCCATTTCGCTCAGGAGAAAAATTCATGGAAAACGACACTATCAGAATTCCTTGAAGATATCAAAAAAAGTTGCATAGAATATGGACACGGTGGATTATGGAATACCAAATACGATTAAAGTGACGTTATCTCAATTGATATGGCTGCATGTTATCCTGGGAGTTTTCTTGGATATGGAGAATGTTCTAAATATTTTAAGAAACTCGGACATCCTACACATGAGATGACCAGGGTTGCAATAAACGGACCCCTTCCCCAAGGACCAGATTTTGACCTAACAGGATTTGCTTATGTAGAATCATTCGAGTTTAGAGAAGGCCTCCATGCGATTACTTATGTTTGGTTTGGAAGACATTTTTCAGAAAAATGTTGGGTTCCGATAGTACTATTGCGGTATATGCTTGATGCTGGATTTTTAATATCGTTGAGGGTAACTGAAGCAATTATATCGTATAGTTCACAGAAGCAAGTTTGGTTACCAGAACCGGATAGATTTAGTGTCGATGATGCCAGGAACGAATTCCCTGATATTGATGAAGATCATGTCATTAAAATAAGTAAATGCAGGAACGAGTACGATGAAAAACTTGCAAAAGATCTTGGTAGAAAGATAATCGGTAAGTTTACTCAAGGTGGTTCATACGATTATAAACGAGTGTGTACAAGATTGATTATGGACGACGCTGAACTAGATTTTATAATCGCTGATACAACGGAGAAAAACACATTTATAAGTCGATGTAATGCTTATTTATCAGATAGAACAAAACTAGGTACCATTGTGAGCTACCTTGATGGCGACTCACCACAATTTACTCATTTAAGATCTTCGATGTTAGCTTATGTTTCGATAAACCTACTATCGATGATAAATAGATTTCCTCGTCACGCTGTCAGAGTCGCTACGGATTCATTTTATATACATAAAAAATATAAGGATTTATTAAAACCGCTACTCGGTGATGGTGAATGGGGGACGTGGAGGATAAAACAAGAAAATATACTTAGTTATTCTGAATCTGCCGATGTTGAAATTAAGGGAATATATTACAGAAATAATAAACAAGAATCAAAATCATCTGCACCATCTGTATACGATCCTGTAGCTAGACATAAGACTGTTTATCTTAATGGGTGTGGAGGGTCAGGTAAAACAACTCGTGCGATTAATTTATTTATGAATAATAGTTCAGATATAATTGTTTTGACACCTACACATAAACTTGCTAGAGAAATAAAAGAACGAGGAGTAAAATCATGTACATATCACAGTTTCTTTAGATGGTGCGGAGACACGTGGACTCCTGAGCGAATGGGTGAAAAATATATACCTAAGTATATTATATGGGACGAGATATGCACGGTGTCGTTAGAAACACTAAAGACATTTCTTGAATGGTTATTGACAAAGAATACTGCTGTGATTATGTGTGGCGATCATGGTCAACCACCACCCTTTGTTGGACAGTCTCCACATGAATGGCTAAAGAATAATGTAGATTATTATGAAGAAATACATGATGACCATAGAGCTACTGATGAGCCGCTGAAAGAACTTAAAAGATTAATCAGACTACAGCCAGATAAAATACAATGTGAGATTATGCGTAAAGTAATTCCAGAGACAACTATGAATGATTTTTTGAATTCATGGAGACCTGCTGATTTGATAGTCGCAAGTAGAAAGATAGTTCGTGATGAACTGCAAAAGAAATTATTTACGTTACATAAAGAAAAGTTTCCAACGTTACCTGTACCTTTGTGTTATCGCCCAGCAGATACTCGACGACAGAATATTGAAGTTGAAATTCCAGGTGGAGACGCTAAAAATGTCCAAGTACAAAATCTTGTACTGAATGACATTGTTTTGGTTGCCATTGATGTTGTTGAGAGCGCATTAAACATGGAAAAATCACCGTGGATGTTAGGATACGCTATAACGATTCATTCGTCACAGGGATTAACTATCTCTGATACAAATATCTGGATTGTAGATGATCGTATCGAATGGTCAAACTTAGTCTATCTTGCAGTATCTCGTGTTAGAAGAATAACTCAACTACATAGGGTTATTATAGATTACGTGATAACTGAGGAAATTACTAATGACGCTGCTGTAATAAAGAAAAAATTAGCGGGTTATAAACAATGTGACAAAAAAAATAAGCGTGACTTTGATATTGATACTGAATTTATTATAACACTAAAGCAACTACAGAATAATCATTGTGCAAGCTGTAACACAATAATGTTATGGCAATATTCGAATAATAATCCAAGACAATTTACCGTAGACAGAATTAATAGTGATCTTGGTCATACACGTGAAAATGTGATGCTGACCTGTCTTGAATGTAATCGACGCCGGGGTTCTAGTTTACATAAGTGAACGTGGTGGTAATTGTGTATCTGCAGGAATTACTTGTAACTGTTCACGTACAAATCCACGCTGAGGGGCAGTAGAATCTAGTCTGTAGATTGCAGGTCTTCCAGTGGATCTAACCACGCTAGAAATTGTATGTGTTGTCACGCTCCAGATAGGGTCAGTAGCTCTTTTTTTCCCACCCTCAAGCTCCCCTGGTTCGTATAAATATCTCACAGTTACATTACCTAATACTGGTTGTTCACGGCGTTGTACGTTATCGCTACGGGGTATATATTTTTTTGTTATTGCATTAGAAGGTTTCATGGAAGTTGCACGAGTAATTTCATTATTTAGCGCAGATATCACACTTGGTAACCTTGCAACCCATTCACGAGATCGCTCTCCCGACTTAAAATCAGTAGATATTTCCTTTGCGTATTGATATCCAAATAACCACTCAGCAAGTGTTCGATTAAATCGTTCAACAATTGCTTGATCACAATGAATTTCAGTATGTCCTCGTCTGATTTTAACGTTATGTCGCTTCATCAAAGATAATACTGCACCAAGAAATTCTTTGCCAGGATCAACTTGTAATAGCTGTGGCCATCGTAGACCACCACGTTGATAAATTCGCTCAAACGCAGATGCAACTTCAGATGCTGTCTTTGTTGATAATGGTTCCGCTTCTTTATATCTACTTGCAACGTCAACAACAGTCAATGCGTATTTGTACTTGCGTGATTTTCGTCCACGTGTTTTAATAGTATCGTGTGGTAAAAACAAAATATCTGCTTGATGAACTTCATTGGGGATGCTGACATCAAAATGTGCGTAATGAATTTTTTTAGGTGGTGGTAGATAGATTTGCCATATTGCCTGTCGTGCTAACCATGATGCAGCAACATTACGTGAAACTTTTGCTGCTTCAGCAAGTTTACTGATTGCTGCTTTACCTCTCCAATATCCTCTCGGGGAATAATAAATGGATTCCATTATAATAGTTACATAATTAATTACCAGCCCCGAGCATTATTTTACTTTTCATAGCAGATTTTACTAGAAAACTAGCTAGTTTTTCTCTGAGAGATTTATTAGGTATAGCATTTAGCGCATGAATCAATTTTACATCTGCGAGATGCCGCTGCTGCAAATCTTTACTTTTATAAGCAACATCATGAACATGACATGCTTGATCAATTTTATTTACTGGATACTCTCCGGGTCTTGGTTGATCTTAATCATCAAGTCAGATATCAAGTCGAGTTCCAGGACCACAGTAATTATATCCAGGAAGATTTAGCCCATGGTAATCCTGGTAATTTTCCTAACGAAGCAGCAATATCCCCACCTGTCTTTGATGAAATAAATTTGTATTTTTTTGTACCACATTTCACACACTTGCCTGTAATTGCACGCCTTTTATTTTTTGTTGTTATTGTTGTTAATTCAGTGATGGACGTGGGTGCTCTGCATCGAACACAATATAAATTCATATTATTTATTATGTGGATATAATTGACTTCTCAGCGACACGAAAACAAGAACCAGTAAGGCACCATCCAGCACTACCAAATTCTATCAGAATGATTATAATAGGCCCATCTGGATCAGGCAAAACACAATTATTACTTAATCTAATAATGAGATGGCTGAAGTGGGATAAATTATATTTGGTAGCGCCATCTGTAGATGATCAACGGTGTTACGAAGTACTTAAAGATTTTAATGAAAATGCAAAATTGCTGAATGAAGACGGTAATGATGTTGTTGACTTTATTACTGATATTGATGAAGCCCCATCTGTAGATGACCTAGATGGATTTATTAATAACCTCGTAGTATATGACGATATTATGTTAGATAAACAATCAAATCCAGCTCGGATATTTTCTCGAGGTAGACATAAAAATACTGACGTGATCTATGTTACTCAGCGATATACACAAATTCCAAAAGTGATCAGAGATAACTGTAATATTTTGGTTGTGTTTAATGGCGTAGATAATTATACCTTACAAAATATTTATTATACTTGGTGTTCAGGAGATATGGACATGATTAAATTTAAAAACTTCTTTTCAAAAGCACAAGCTGTTCCATTCGGATTTATAACAATAAATCTACATGATCCAAGATCTAGATATCGAATAGGTCTTGATAAAATCTTTGGTCCTTGATTTTATCAAGGTAGCAGCAGAGAGGGTGAACGACCAATACTGAGTGACCAACGCGTAAATGAAATCGCATAAAAATTTGAAAAAAATACGTCAGCGATTGATAACAAAACTGAGCTAACCCAAACGATTTATTATCCGTTCTCAACCATATGGAAATAATCTCGGTTAGAGGCTTTGGTTTAGCGTCATTGACCTTTTTTTTTAGCCTTCGTAGGAACCTTTATTTTTGTAAACTAAGGTCTCAGGCAAAGTGGTCTGTTCACCCTCTCTGCACACAAAAAATAAAAAACCCGCTTTTAAAAAATGGTCCAAATTATTTGGTTGGTTAGATGTTTCAATTTGACGTTATTGACCTTGTATCTCGGCTTTTTGAGACACCTCCCCCCCCCATCAGGCAAATTTTTCCTATCTTCGTAGGAACCTTTATTTTTGTAAAATAAGGTCTCTACGCAAAGTGGTCTTTTCGCCTTCTCTGCTGCTCACCCACATACAAACCCGGCAGACACTCGACAACAGTTAAAAAAATATGATTCCTGGAATCACATCGGTGTTAAAAATTTTGGTCACTCTCGAGTTAAAGCAGATATTGACCTTAGCTTGCATATAGTTATGTCGCTAATTCGAGACAATGATGGATTGAAAACTACTACACTGTCTCGAAGTGATGGAGATGTGTGATCCACCTCCCACCCCCATTATGGCTTTTGGTTATCGTTATCTAGCAGATGATCGACCACGGTGTTATATGAAATACAATGAAATATGAAATTAAGGGATGGAATTACGGAAATCAGAGCAAAGATATAGAATAGAACAGCACGAGTGCCCGAATGTAAAATATAGTAGTTCACTCAGTTACATAAACAAAATGAAATCGAATATGACCTTTGAATGATTCACTTTCTCTTACAAACAGAGTTACAAAATTTATGCGAAATTCAATTAGCCGTTCTGTTATACTGCTAGAAAAAATTTCATCATATGATCCAGTGACTGAACGAACTCGAATTGCCGGCATGACAGCATCTGCTGGTGCTTCCGGTGTTTTCCATAATCGTTGTTTGTGATAGGTCGACGTTTCCGTATTTCTTCCCCCTCCCCCGTCTCATATCTCTCTCTCTCTCTCTCTCTCTCTCTCTCTCTCTCTCTCTCTCTCTCTCTCTCTCTCTCTCTCTCTCTCTCTCCTAGCCTCTTCGGGTCATCAACCACTTGTTTGCAGACTTCAAATAAAAGTAGTGTATCCAACGTAAATACGCGTCAGGTTTTTCTTCCCCTGGGATTAACCAATGTTCTTACTCCTTTTTTTCAGATATCGTCTATCGAAAGTCAACAGAACTAAGCTATGGTCAATTCGCAACCTAATACACACTTCCAACCCTATTACTAATGTAATGTAATTAATGTCTTTTCCTTCTGCTCTCGCATTCCTACTGAGACTATGACATAATTAAACCTCTTAGATAAACACACCCCGCCCTGTGGCTATAAATTTCCAGCTGAACTGGGCCTGTCTCTTCTTTGGATTCGGGTCTCTCAAAGTTTCAGACCCTGTCCTTTGGACGATTTATTTAACGAGAATAATTACTTCTTAATATTCTTCGGAGTCCCCCAGACTTTCCCCCTTGGCAGAAAAGCTTTGATTGACTACTATCGCGAGAGAGATTAATTTGAAACATTGATACACTCCCCTCATTTAGCTTAGCCAGTCGGGATGACCTTCTCTAACCGCCAAAACTATTATCACTCTCGTCGAAGTTAGAAAAATCCTCTCTCTAGTTCACCTTCATTAATAATGACTCTAGAAACTATCATTTTATGACATTGTTTCAAATGATCCACAACTACCTCAAGTTTTCCCATGATTTGTCTCAACTCTTGCCATTTACCACTACTGAACTTGCGTTAACATTGCACTCTGTCTCTAACCGTTAACCGAACGAGTCCTAATTAAAATTCAATTCATGCCACAAACAGAGTAGATTCCATCCCTCGCAGTCAACAATTTATGGCGAGTCTAGCCTATGCGTCAAACTTAATGGTTTCGCATCATGTTAAACACGACAGAATGTACTGCGAAATTATTCTACAAAATTTTTCACCATTATATACACCGTGGATTCAAAGCGGTTATCGCGCAATACTGAATCGTAGCGATATCAGTGCCATCAATAAAGAAACTGACAAGGAATTGAAACGATTCTTAAGATATTGAAGAAATATATCAATGCAGTAGCGGGATGGGCTCTTGAAAGATGTGGGTAAGTCGAGGTACATATCTCTCCATATCAATCGTCTCGTGGATCCAGTTACATACCAACAACAGAGTAGATTCCGCCAAAGGCAGTTATAAACGTAAAATTGTTGACAGATGTTTTGAATCAACATTTTCAATAATATATCTGGCAAGTAATCATGAAGACCTGCCTCGAAAATATCGGCAGCACCTGGGTGAACATAATTTTGGTGATATGGAATTTTCCAACCACCATGCGGATTTTATTACTCAGCAGTCACGTGTGACGGGCAAACTGAACAACGAATGTTGTATCGTGGTAAGGATTCAGTTGAGTTGTTTCTTAAATCGATCGAGGTTACAGAGAAGTCGATTTACAACAGCTTTATTCACCAGCAGTCATGATTATGACTCGTGATAATATTCGTGAGTTTGCCTCAGCCACCACTAATTACTGGATATGTGATGATCCATTTGGTAAAGGGCAAAGCCCTCGAGTCGATCACTGTCACATCACTGGCGCGAACAGAGGATCTGTACACAACGCAAGCAATATATAATTGAGAATTTACCCTAACAAAACAAATATTTATGTACTATTTCACAACCTGCGTAGGTATGATGGCCACTTAATAATACAAGCAGTAGTCACAACACTCAAAGCCAATAAGCGTGATACCCAACAACATGGAAAAATACATCACGTTTAGACTGGGCCAACTACAGTTTATCGATTAGTTACAGTTATTGCTTTCGTCCTTGGACAAGTTAGTGAGCAATCTAGCGGCTGAAAACATCGCAATTACCCGCAGGTATTGTCCAACCAATACAGACTTGTTAACGAGAAAAGGCTTGTATCCATACGCAAAGTTTGGTCCGCATTCAGATGCAAAAACATGGGTGACTATCACGATCTCTATCTGAGCACTGATATGTTGTTGCTTGCTGATGTGTTTGAGAAATTTCGTGACACTGCCATGCACATGCACAAGCTCGATCCTGCACATTACTTCTCATCACCGGGAATGGCATGGGATGTGTTCTTGTCCAAAACCAAAACCGAGCTGAAATTACGCACCAACATTGACTAGCATCTGTTTATCAAGCGATCACTTCCTGGCGAGATTTCTATGGCGACTTACAGTTATGCGCCTACCAACAACCCAAACGTGAACGGATATGACCCAGCTGCCCCTTACAGTTACAGCATGTATCTAACGCAAATAATCGCTATGAATGGGCAATGATACAATCGTTGCCGGCTGGTGGCTTTCACTGGATTGATCCTACACATATTGACGTACAGAAACACATAAACGATTACAACATCAACAGTGATCACGGATATATCTTTGAAGTTGATCTAGAATACCCTAAACATTTACATGAAGTCGACAACGATTATCCACTGGCACCAGAAGTTTTGTCGGTGCCTGGTACGTGGATGTCCTCGTCTCAATGCGCAATCGTCGATGAATCCGGACGCATATACAGTGAATGTACCAAACTAGTACTAAGTCTTAGGACCAAACACAGTTATGTATTGTACGCGCGAAACCTCCAGCTGTATGTACGATTGGTTATGCGTGTAGCCAAGATCCAATGAGTGCTTAAATTTCGTCAGCACAATTGAATGGTCCCGTATATATAAATGAAAACGGATCTAAGAACTAAAGCCACAAATGAGTTTGAGACAGACTTTTTCAAGCTCATGAATAATTCCGTATTCGGCAGAACCATGGAAGACCTGGGCAATCGAATTCTAGTCGAACTTGTGATAGTGAAAAAGATAATCTTTGAAGGCTCATAGTTGATCCCGCCTTTGAGTCTCGGAAGATCCTTAATGGTATACTTGATGCCGTTCACAGTAAAAAAGTTTCGAAACTCAAGTTCACAAAATCAGTCTATGTTGTTCGTCTGAGTTGGACTTGTCGAAGCTGCTCGCGTACGAATTTTACTATGAAAAGATTAAAGCGTTTTACCACGATCGAGCCCAGATGCTGTACACCGACACTGACTCGCTGCTGATCCATATCACAACCAATGACATATTGCACAAAACATGTTTGGTAAATGAATTTGATACCAGCGATTATTCGTTAGAACATAATATTGTTTAGGAACACCAATAAATAGGTTGTTGGTAAGTTCAAAGACAAATGCTCGAGTAAAACAGTTGTAAAAAATAAGTGGGACTAAGACCTAAAAAGTAATCGACTGTAGATGGTGGCTCTAAGAACATTTAAAAGGCCAAAGGTGCCCCACGCGTGGTTGTGCAGAAAGATCTAAGACACGAAATATATGTGGAATGTCCTCGAAATCGACGTGAATTCGCACACATGGCAAATAAGATACGGCTCCAGAAACATCGCATGGGTGTTTACCGATGCACTAAAGTGAGTTTGTCACCACTTTATATCAAGTGATGGATACTCCCCGACCGAATCACCACTTGGCCATCATGCTGCTGTGAATCAGCTTACGGCTGACACTTCAACCTAATGCACTAGCCCATCAAAACAATCTTTGCTGCAGTTCCGTATTTGCTGCAACGACTTGCAATTCCTCTCGTACAAATGTTCGGCTGGATGGATTTACCTCTTGTTGATAAAGTCCACTCTATGACTGACCCAAACGGTGATGTATTAGTTGTCATGCAGCATTAATCCGATCCGAAATCATAAACACATCGAAGGACCATACCAGGTCAGTAGCACGACGTTGTTCACCTTCTAACTCTCATGTGCGATCAGACACAGAGCAAACTTCACTCCGAGTGGTTGTAAGGGTGCCTGTTGTCAGATCATTTTCTGAGTAAATTTAACAATCTTTTGTCTAATCATATTAGTTGGTTTAATTCAACCGTACGCGCAAGTTCATTGTTTAGTTCTCCATTGACTGATGGAAGACGTGGGATCGCCCTTGGGGTGAAACCCTCCGAGTGCTAGTACTACGAGATCTCATCAACAATTCCTGTGCGTACTGACGTCCGAATAACCGTTCAGAGACCGTGCAATTAAATCGTTCCACAATAGCCTGGTCACGATGAATATTGGCATGTCCAACAAGAAATCTCACGCGGTGTTTTGGTCAACAGCTCAGCAACAGATCCGAGAAAGTTTAAATCAGGGTCCACTCGTAACAGCCCTGGCCATGTTAGTGGCGAACGTTTATGGATACGTTCCAGTGCATCTGCGACAATTGCATAATTTTTTGACTTCCACTTCTTTGTATCTGCTGACAACATCGACAATGGTTAAAGCGTACTTGTAGGCGCGGAACGACCCTGTCGATGAATGACAAAATTATGTGGAAGTAATAAGAGCTCAGCCTGATGGACCTCATTAGGTGTTTGGACATCAAACCAACCACGTGAAATCTATTTTAGTACTGGTAGGTAAATTTGCCACAGAGCTTGTTTGGCAAACCATATTCGAGCAATCGCATGAGTGAACTTTGCTGCAGTTGCTAACTATTCCACAGCGGCTTCACCTCTCCAATACCCGCGCGGACTGTTCAATAGTTTTGATAATGTTCGGCTTTTTGTATCCATTGATTTTTTTTGTATTAATATTACTTACTTTTAATGAGAGAACTTCTGTCCACGGGAGTCAGATCCTCCAAGTACAATATTGGCTTTCACACCTCCTTTAACTATCAATCTTGCTACTGGTTCACCAGCACCTTGTCCCAAAATCGCATTCAAGTCGTGGATGAGATCGACGTCGGCGGCTAGACACCTTTGATGAATTATACGCAAGGTCTTGTCGGTAACACGCAGCATCAGCAAAATTTACGGATGTTTCGCCAGGCTTTGGTTGATTGTTAGAATCGAGTCCTATATCAAGCCTTGTACCTGGCCCACGGTAATTGTATCCAGGGATGTGTTTTTCACCGTAATATTTACTAAAAGGTGTTCCTGGTAACGTTGTTAATGCAGATATCACCTACTGACAGACATGGAAGTCCTAATAAACGTGAATGTTTTTGCTCTAAAATGAACACAAATTCCAGTATTCGCCATTCATCTATTAAGTGTTTCAGTTGGATTTGCGGTACATGTTTTTGCGCGACATCGTACACAGTATGAAGACATGCTTGTATTATAGACCGCTCCTGTGGCGTAAGTGGCGTTCATCATTAAGAGTTTAGTGTTAGGACTGGTCGGCCTGTTGTCAGGAAAATATGACTGGGTGGGAAATGATGCTACATGTCTGGGGCATGATGGCCCAGTGCTAGACATAACTATAAACTGCCACACTGTCGACATCGTATCGATATGACTAAAATTGCTAAGCTACGTTACAAATCTAGATCACACACACTGATTGCATTACATACTGTATTATTCAATGGCATCACGCAAAAATAAATTCACACACATTTTTAGTACAAACAAAAATATGAGGAAATTCAAAGATTTTACCGTCATTGACTTTTCCGCTCAGGCAACACCTAAACTACAAGAACGGTGATATATTTCCAAACTCGATTTGTGCACTGATCATTGCGCCCTCTGGATCAGGTAAAACTCAACTGTTGTTGAATATGATTTTACGATGGTTGAAGAGCTATCGATTGTACGTGATTGCGCCATCGGCTGATGACCAGCAGTGTTATATTTTACAGATTTTCAAAAAGAGTTGGGTGAGAAACGATCATTCAGGGGTAAAACTTCTACTGTTGATTTCTTTTCCACTATCAATGAAGCACCTACCATTGACGATTTGGATGCAAACAAAACAATATTGTGGAGGACGATGATGTGATTCTTGAGAACCAAGTGAATCTCGAGCAAATATTTTCAAGAGCTGGGCATAAAAACAAAGACATTATTGATCTGACTCAGCGATACGCATATATGCTGAACGTGATTGGTGGTAATTGTAATATGTTGATGTGATATTTCGTAGCATTGACGCTCGTGGTCTTGGAAATATTTATTGGGCTTGCTGTGCTGCTGACCAAATGTGTGATGAATTCGTCGCAAGTCTATGCAGATCATTAAGGATCCGAATAGTTTTCTCACCATTGATTTGACTAGAACTTGCACGGGTAAATATCGTGCGAGTCTGGACGCGGATGCGCCAATTTAGCAATCACAATAATTATATAAAATGTCGGCCAGTGATATAATAGAAGATTATAAAAAGCTACCTCGAAATTGATTCAAAATGTTATAGAACTCCGCAAAAAAGTCAAAGATATGTTACAGTCGCGACAAACTACCCGAGAAAACCTCACAGTCGGCTTTGAACCAACATTTGCACCGCTGATTAAACCAATAGAAGGAATTGCCGAACGTGCCAAGGATATTAAAAAGGCCACGAAAGCAACAGTGAAACAGGTGGCAGTTCTTTCTGGAACAGAAGAAGAATCGGGTCTAGTTCGTAATGTAGCTCATCACACCAAGGATATCAAAAAAGCAACTAGAGCAGCTGAAAGGACTATTACGCCTTTGCTAGAGGCGATTGAGGAATTCAAAGCAGACAATGGAGAAGCTGTTGATGTAGTTGCAAAAGGTACCCATGCTTGATGAAGACTTTAAATAGGCAATTGCTAGGATACCAGACGTGCCACCCGTGTACAAGTGCTAGGATACCAGACGTACCACCCATATATAAGTCGGCGATGCAAACACCGGTTCAATACTTTGATGAAGGAACTTACCAGGCTATCTTCATAAATCCTTTAAGTGTTGCTCATCGCAAATCCGACAACTGGAAAGATTACATGATAAAACCATCAAAGACACATGATAAACACGTGGATAAAAAGTGGCCTAAAATGGTATTCAGGGAGTGTACTTGAAAGAAACAGGCTATCTGTGAACGGTGGAAGCATTTTGTACAAACGCATAACGCATATGCGAGCAAAAGAGCTGATTAAGGTGAAGCTTTACGGGCAAAATTTATGAGGAAAAGGTACGCACCTCAACCAGTGATGCTATTACAACCGTAACACATCACAGAGAGCCAGACCGCGAATATATTACAGAGGAAGATGTGTAACTTATGCAAGAAGATCAACGTACATATTAGGAACAATAAAAACAGTTACAACAACAGCAACACGCAGCACGTGTATCCCCAAATATCCTCATCTGTACATCCAAAACATGTACCACCATCAGAAGTATTAGGAAAACATAAACGTGTACACCAAGAACCTGCTGCACCCACACCAGAGCAACAAAGATATGTAACACCATTACTAGAAGAGTTAGCTACGAAAATTGCACAAAAACACAACCAAGACAAGGAGAAGCCCTTGGTGGACTATGTGACCCTAACAATCTTGCTGACTGAATGAAAGCACTTGTGGAATCAGCTTAATAATGTGTCAAAAGTCATTAATAAATCTACATCGATTTGTCATTGACTGCTCACCAATGACATCATGGAGAGCAATACATATCGTGTGCTGATGCATGAACATGTTGAAGATATCATTGATGTATACGATGAACTTCATTCATACAACACCGATGATGAGTTTTGAAACGATTGAGAAACTTCGTGGGTATATTCTGCAATGCAACTGGTTGTTGTAAATACAGCCAAAAGCGTTACCTCGATGATCACAATCCCATCAACGAAACCAGAATTCATTGTCATATTTTCTGCACCTGTTACCGCTGTTGAATCACGTACACTTGAGATAGCACTAACATCGCTGCGAGTTTATTATAGTTGGCTTAATATCTGATCACAGCCTTTTGGTGATCAGCCCGCAAAGAACTGGTTTGTGTTTTCGTTGGATGATGGCGCAACCTGGCAAAAGGTTCAAATTTCTGCCGGCGCACACGACATAGAAACCATCAATTCAGAAATTCGATGGAGAATGTTGTTGCTGACTGGTAAAGACCCTACCGTCTTCATACGCGAGAATGAACTCAAACTTATCTCTGTTATTATCGATTGAAATCTTCACCGTATGAGGCTGATATTGCACGATCGCTAATAAGATCAGCTTTAGGCTGGCCTGACGATGTCTCAGATGACAAACGAGTTTTACACATTGGATATCATATCGTGCCTGACGTAGTAAGGAATACCCCAACAACACAGATTAGTTTAACTTGTGCCACTGTCAGTAGTAGTTATGAAAGCAGGTCTGAAACGACAGGCTTGGCAGTTCAGGGTTATATACTGTTAGGTGTTTTGCCAACCGTGGAACCATGTGATTGATATCAAATACGTCCGCAGCACATGTAAATCATCCATGTCATATTAATCGGTTGACACATATTCGTTTTACCCTCGTGGATCAAGAGCAGCATGTTGTTGATCTGCACGGTGAAATATTGACGATACAACTGTACATTAGAGATCGACCTGATATTTAAATATAATAATGACAGTCGTACGTAGACATTTGAGACCCGTGCGCTTTGTTAACGCGAGAAACCCTTTTACGCGACATATTAGGGAACTGGCTTCGGTGGTACTGTTCTTAGATTATTTACAAGAGCACCAAAAGTGTTCGGGGCTCTGACCTCGTGCGCTGCACCAATCGCTGTACAAGTTGCAATCGAGCCATTGATATCATCAAAAGTGCTGCTGTGGATCAGATAACATAACTGGGATTGCAGGTGGCTCAATCGCTTCGAGATCGACCACGGCGGTTAGTGACTCGAGCACCACTTAAAGTGGTTACGCTACCATAACTTAATCTATGTCGCCTGTAGTTGATAAAATCATTAATGAAGCCGCTCAACAACGATTGTCAGATTCAGTGATTGCAAATATGGTAATGGAAAGTGGCTTGCGGTTGAGAACGTGAGCGGTAAAACTACCAAAGCCGTCACTCAAAGGTATTAGGCAAAATTTAATAACGTATAAACAATGGCTCACTTCAAAGATATATCCGATCCTGCATTTGACATGGACATGGGTATGTTAATGGGTCAAAGTAAACTAGATTTTCAGTATTACTCATACCCGGCCAGAGACTCCAATCAATTAAAAATAGGAGTGCAAGTACAGTACACGTCCAGTTTCTTTCTTCCATGTGAGGCATTCTTGCAAACTGAGGGAAAACTGATACAGGCCGACGATAACAATTATCCTGACAATGCCACAGCTCGATTTGTTAACAACAGAATCGTGATGTTTTTCAACAGTGCACATTATCACATCAATGAAAAGGAAATTTGATCAATTCTTGGCATCATATATGCAGCCACGACGATTATTAGACTTGCCAGATTCAGCGGTGATTACACGAAAACAGTTGGTCTAACTATGATGTTTATCAAGGATACATCTGATAAAGCGGATTCTCAACCGATTTAATAAGGCAACCTAAAACACACATCAACCCAGCTAATGATGCAGATGTGCAAGCTGTAGTCCTAGACCCTAACGGTACTTTCAACAATGGATTCGCATAGCGTCAAAGACAACTTAGTGGAGTCACATTACGATTTTCATACGCAGTTTCTCTCAGTCACATATTTGGGTTTTGTAGAGATGTTCGCAACGTTATTTTGGGGCCAAACATAAGGTCACTTTAACCCGTAAGACCAACTCCGAATGATTCAATTTGGAGTGGTGCAGGTGTCGTTTATGGTAAAACTGTATTAGACACATTAACATTGTGGATGTCTGTGTTATCCCCTTCACACACTACAGAATCACGTTTGTTGTTGTTTATGCAATCTGGAACCGTTTCAACGCTATCGTTTCTCGCACATACCACAGATGCGCATCCAAGAGGTACTGTTGTGTGACAGTTTACATGGCAAATAAGTACTCAAAATGGCCTTACCGCACCAAAATATGTTTCTGTGGCGTTTCCAGTTACAGCGCGAGATGAGAGTCAAACCCATAGTAAGATTATATTTGACAACTTAGCAGCGAAAGTTTCGCTGTGATCAAAGTGTCATCAGGAATCGTCTGAAGAAATTCGGATTAACTTTGAAACCAATCATACTGCACGTGCATGTTACAATCTAATGTTACATATTTAAATAATAGTGCTCTATCAAGAAGCAAAGATCGGCCTTAGTGAAAATCACCTAAATAAAACAAGTAATTAAAAATCATTGTGATTAAAACTTTCTCCGACAATATTGACAGGAAATGTCGCCGTGTTGTTGACCTAAACATAATTCAATCAGCTTAGAGGTCTACTAGAGTGTAATACACACTATATATCAGAATGTTCATTTTTCGCTAAATAACTCAGAAATGTGCATTAAAAATGCATATTTTAACTCACAAAGAAGAAAAGGAAGATAATACGTGCATTTATCGATGTTTTACGGAAAACGCTCCGGAAATATTTCTATACTTCCGGTGATAATAGGATTTCCGGAAGTGACGTACTGTCGGGAAGTCGCACAAGTTTAGCATATGTGGTGATGATGGATGAATCTAGTGATGATTCAAGCGAATTTGCGGCAAATTTGTTATGCTCATTTTCGTCGTGTGAGGTAGGTGAACTTCTAGAAGATGGCGAACGTAATGAATCTTAAAAAGATTCTGCTCGCTGAGGTTAGACAGTACCAATTTAAGCCCGAACGAAACGAGAGCGTGGACGAGGACCCTAAAGAGAACATAGGGCATAATGAGGCTGTGCAGCGCTTGGGCTATTCATTCTTATAATTACTATTATCATTATGGCAATTATTATTATTTTTCTTTGGTTAATGTTATTTCAATTTCATAATGAAAAGGACACGAGTTTGGGCGAAATATGGATGTCTTCAGAGCAAATTTTCATGTGGGCGTGGTTCATCCGTAACTAGTGGTGTTAAAAGTTAAACACGTAAGCCTCAGACTGTGAGAGGTGTAGAAATAAATACTTTATTAACTTTATGACAATTTTGTTCTTTTAAACCGTGATGAAATGCAGACCCCGAATGTACTTTGGGTGTGATTGTTTACTACCCTCCACAGATAGTAAAATTGAAGAATTTTATTAAAAAGAAAAAGTAATCATAGACCTGGTGTATCAAGATGTTTAGCAAGCATGTATTTTCTCTGTGTGTCTAGGTGTATAGAACTAGTGGCAGAGGAAGTATACAGATTTATGGGAAAATAAATCTTGAGAATAATACATTGCTGATTAAATGTTCATTATTGTGGTAGAAAAGTCTAACAATGCGTCACATATACATAAATTTCATACATTAACATGCAAGAACTTCTCATTCATTTTACCCACCAGTTTGCTATCTAACATAATAATGAATGATGGAGTGTATTTACCATGTATATTGGTGTACCTGTGGAAATTGCAGCAGTTAAAGAAATAGTTGAGAAGTGTAGATGCTGTAAATAGATTATGATTTTGAATAAGACTGAGGAGGTCAAGGTGGATTGTATCATTGATCATCCAAGATTTTATACAGTTTGCTTGGATGAATATGTCCTGGAAGCAGCATACAGTGCCTACATCCAACAACATGGAAATTGCAAGGAAATCCTGTCCGAGTACATGAACACTTGTAGGCAAAATATTCTTACAGTAGTTATGGTGCCACTATCAGGGTCAATTTTGGGACAAGTGATTGCTTTATACACATGTGAACATTATGCTTAAATTTCCTTTTCATAAAATCCCTCTTTTATTGACAAAATGTATCAGTACTATCACTTTACTTGAGTGTGGAATGTTTACCAAACCTTTCATTTTAATAATAGATCCTGCTAAAATCATTCGTCCATTATCTTGGAAATTCTCATGAAAAATTCTTTAATCCTCTATAATTCATTTCTTGAACAGATTCTGTACCATGACATTAAAAACATATGGCTGTCTGTTCATGTTCACTTTTGATTCATTTAGCTTCCTAACACTGGTTGTAGTAAAATCTAATTTTATGCTACAGGCATTGACTCTGAAAACATTAAATAAGTAACAGAAAACCGGGATACATGAAATAATATAACTTTATTCAAGTTTAAAAATTTGCTGTATATTCTATTTTAAGTCATAATAGATAGATGGCTGCATAGAGGTGGCAATAACTATCAACTGACTTCGGCTTCCTGACCAGTTCCTCCAGCACTGCCATCAATTCTTCAACATAGTCTGAAGAAAAAAAAATTGTTACCCCAGTAATTCAAGAAACTGAAAAGTATCATCAACTGCCTATATTCATATTGACAATTTACCAAAAAGAATTAATGCAATTGGAAACAAGACTTAAATAGTATTCATTTTAACATACATATAAATCATTGTTTAATGAATGAATGAATAATAATAATAATAATGATAATTTTTGTTGTGATATATGATTTTGAATATATGCTACAAAAAACAAAAAAAAACCCCTCTGTGTTAGCTTTGTTTTCATTAAAATCTTTCAAGTTCGAGTTTCTTTGCTTTAGTTAGTTTCTCCCTTCTGTGAGTGTATGTACAGGGCCGGGTAGGAGGGGCCAGAAATATTAATGGGGGTGGGCTGACTGTATTCCTAGTCAAATGTTCACTGTCCAACTTTAATATAACTTTAAACATAGAACTGTTATATTACTATATCTGCTTGTATACAAGTTTTATGAAATATTATAATTCAGTGTAGTAAAAATTGCAATATCTACATACCCTTGGCTACATGTCACACATCATAATAGTGTGTGGCTCTCATATTCTCTCTGATCCATTTCTGTATCTGAACATGCCTGTCTGTAATAATAGTGTCCACCTCCACACTGTGGTTCTGCAGTTTTTTATGGCTGTAGAAAGTCCCTCTTTCTCCATGTCGTAACTACTCTTCATTTCATTGTTCTGAAGAAAAGAGAAAAAAAAATGTGTTGAACAAAATTAACAATACTTCCATTTCTTGAAATGTGACATCATCTGTACATAGCTTAAATGTGTTTACCAACATGGACTTATGCATAAGTAACATTGAAAAAGTAAGCTCATTTTCCTGCATGCGTGTCATGTATGAATGCTGACAAGTACATGAAACTTTGCAATGCCTTTGCTCCTTCTCTTTACTTGCTGGACATTTGCTTCACAACCTGTGTAGTAGGTGAAATTTTAGACGTGTATGATCATCGTTGTTTTCACACAGATGAGGATTTCTCATGAATATGTGTATCAATTAAGTGTATCATTGCTAAATAATAACAAGTTCACAAGGGCTTGGTCTACCGAGTCAAACGCTTACATAATCTTACTGAGCTTAGTTAATGCAATGTTATATGTGTAGTTTGCTTGTTTGTTTTTTCTTAAGTATCCTATCAGTCTGACATTGAACAGCAATACTGCATGTTGGTTTATCTAGTCCCTGTAATAAGAGTATGAAAATTGTGTTTCATGCCTTTGCAGTAGATAGGGTAGTCACACATGAAGTCTTTTGCATGTCTGAACAATAGCTGAAAAATGCACCAAACCTTCTTGCTTACTTTTACAACTAAGGGTTGATCATAAAGTTTGACATATTACCAATACATTGTAGTTTATCCGCAACAAAATATTACATAACTTAATTATTGACTCACATGCTGATACAATTTGTGAGGCCATAGGGATCCACATCAACCATGAAGCTATACGAACCATGTAAAAAGGGAATGAATGAAAAGTTCACTGTAACATCAAAATGCACCACAGGATATGCCACACCATCTACTGTCTTCGGTTCTGTCTAGTGCATTATTTTCCGGGTGCTGGTTCTCAAAATTCTCATTCAGTACCTATATATATATATATATATATATATATATATATATATATATATATATATATATATATATATATATATATATATATATATATATATATATACTCTTTCTATATATATATATATATATATATATATATATATATATATATATTGTACTGTGTCGAATTTTGAAGAAGTACTGGATCCTAAAGTTGAATAAATTGTGCATTATAATTTTATCATAGTTAAACCAGAAAAGTCTTTGAGAAAGTTCACTTTGAGATTTCCCCTGTTTCACCTCTGAAACATAAAAGGGCCTACGTTTGAGCTTCAGTGGAATTGACCCAGTCATCGTAACGGTGTATTGGCAGAGAGTACATTAGAATTACCGACCGTATCAACGAGAGAGGTCTGAGGCTCCTGGAATTCGCAAGTTACAACGACGTTATGCTGCCAAACACCTTCGGCCAACACAAAGTATCCAGAAGATGGACATGGCACAGTCCAAGCGGAGACCATCACAGTCAGACTACATCATGGTAAAGAGACGCATACAGTCAAGTGTAAACATCGCCAAGACTCGAAGCTTTCCTGGAGCGGACATTGGAAGTGACCATGATCTGGTGATGATGACCTTCAGGCTACATCTAAAGAAGGTCAAGAAAGATAACCAAACAAGAATAAAGTTCGATCTCGAAAAACTGAAGGATCCAGAAGTAGGAGAAGCCTTCCAAGCAAATATTGGCGGGAAATTTGCACCTCTCACCATCCTCGATGCTGACGATACAGACATGGACACGTTGATTACCACCTTTAATACAGCAACGACCGAAACAGCCAGCGAGATCCTTGGTAGACATCGCCCAGTCAAGAAGCCCTAGATAACAGCTGAGGTCCTGAACCTGTGTGACAAGAGGAGGGAGCTGAAGAAGAAGAAGAATGATACAGAAGGGGCAGAGCAGTATAAGGCAATCAACCGGGAAGTCAAGAAAAGCATGAAAAAAGCAAAAGAGAACTGGATAGAAGAACAGTCCAAAGACATTGAGGAAAACTTGAAAAGGAACAACAGCAAGAAAGCGTACCAACTGGTCAAAGATCTAACAAACACAAAACAACGGCGAGTTCTCTCCTTACAGGACAATGCCGGAAACTACCTCACAGAAGAAAAAGACATTCTGAAAAGATGGACAGGGTACTGCGCAGAACTTTACAACCACCAACCCATAATAGATCCAGAGGTACTGAACGTCCCTCTAGCAACTAACAACGACAACCACCCTATCCTACGGGGCGAAGTAGAAGCAGCAGTGAGATCGCTGAAAAAGAGGAAGTCGGCAGGAGTGGACAACATCCCAGCAGAACTGGTCCAAGCAGGGGGAGAAGCAATGATTAGCGCCCTCACAAACATATGCAACAAGATCTGGCTAGCAGGAGAATGGCCATCGCCGTGGACACAATCACTGATCATCACCCTCCCCAAGAAAGGCAATTTACAAAAGTGTCAAAACCACCGTACAATCAGTCTTATAAGCCATCCAAGCAAAGTCATGTTGAGGATACTGCTAAACAGACTAAAGCCACAGGCTGAAAAGATCATTGCCGAGGAGCAGGCAGGATTCAGAACAGGGGCAGCACAACAGAGCAGATCTTCAACCTCAGGATATTGTGTGAGAAGTACCTCCAACACCAGCAAGATCTGTACCACGTCTTCGTGGATTTCAAGAAGGCATTTGACAGGGTATGGCATGCAACCTGTGGGCGACCATGAGACTGTACAACATCAATGCCAACCTCATCACAGTAATAGAGCGCACAATGGCCGGATATTTAAATATTCCACAAGAACAGGTTTTCTATAATTGTATGACAGCTGTACCAGTAAAAAGGGGTATTTGGGTAGAAGTGCATGTGTATTGCACCTGGACGTCATGAGTCCGGACAGGGTCTGCCAGTTGTGGAATCGTACAAGGCAATTTCATTATTAATAGAAGAACTATGATGGGCCATCAGTGTTACCGACGTGAAAAATAATCGAAGCGGACTAACAGATACGAGATGAAATTACCAAAAGAACTGCTTTGATAGTGAAATACAAACGCGCTTGTTTGGTGGTAGATGCTGTTTGTGACCTTGCTAAAGCGACAACTGTTGTTCTTGATATGACTGGTATCACAATAGAGCACCTGTATGACAAGGCCACCAGTGCAGTAGACTTCAACGGCAGCATAGGGGACTGGTTCAGATCGACAGTCGGAGTCAAACAAGGCTGTCTGCTCTCTCCCACACTATTCAACATCTTTCTGGAGAGAATCTTGGCTGACACGCTTGAAAAGCATGAAGGGACAGTCAGCATCGGAGGCAGAACAGTCACCAACTTACGTTTTGCCGACGACATTGATGGACTAGCAGGAAATGAACAAGAAATAGCTAGCTTAATAGAGAGCCTCGACAAAACCGCCGCAGCCTACGGCATGGAAATCAGTGCAGAGAAGACCAAACTGATGACCAACAACCCCAAAGGCATCAATACTGACATCAGGGTCCAAGGTACGAAGCTAGAAACAGTCCACAGCTTCAAGTATTTGCGCGGAATTGTAACAGATGAAGGATCAAAGCCTGAAGTTCTCTCCAGGATTGCACAGACAACAGCAGCGCTGACAAAACTGAAGCCCATCTGAAACGACAAGAACATCGCACTCAGTTCAAAGGTCAGACTGATGCACTCACTGGTGATCTCCATATTTCGCTACGCCTGTGAATCATGGACCATAACAGCTGACTTAGAGAAAAGGATACAAGCCACAGAGATGAGGTGCTTCCGAAAGATCCTCGGCGTCTCATACAAAGATCGTGTCACAAATGAAGAAATACGGCAAAGGATCAGACAAACCATTGGGCCTCACGAAGACCTCCTGAGCACAGTGAAAAAACGTAAACTGCAGTGGTATGGGCATGTCTCACGATCATCAGGACTTGCCAAGACAATCCTGCAAGGCATTGTACAAGGAAGAAGAAAGAGAGGCAGGCAGAGAAAGAGGCGGGAAGACAACATTCGAGAGTGGACAGGCTTTACATTGAGAGACTCAATGAGAAAGACGGAAAATCGAGAGGAATGGAGGAAGCTGATTGTTCGGTCTTGTGTGGTGCCCCAACGGTCTACCAGACTACGGGACTGATGATGATGATCTGTTGCAAAGGATCTTATGTCAAATAACTGATCTTCAAAGTAAAGCTAGTTGCAGCATATCCTAGGCTGTCAAAATCTGATGAAGACATGATTATTTTGGGAAAAATTTAGGAGCAGCTGCTTTCGATTGGCCAGTTAAAATTAAGACGTACACTTTGCAAGTCATCTGAATTTGGCTCAGAATTCTTTAGTCCAATTTTGCTTGCGAGAAGTCGAATTTGAGACTTCGGTGGAAACCTGAGAATAGAGTTACGTATATGTATTTAAATTGCTTGTGTGTTAGTTTTAAAATTCTTTTCTTTTTTATTTTTGTTTCATTACATTTTATTGTAATGATTATTTTCACGGGATTCGATATTTTCTTTCAGTAAATTCTGTTTATCTAAAACGCAAAAGATATTGCATTAGCACTATTTTTAACTCACTATCATACATAGAATTTGTAAACACTACGCGAAAACGATTGGCTATTGCCAAGGTCATTTCGGTCTACCTGTAGTCTGAATGTTTTATTTTGAAATTTATTTCAGAGTGAGAATCTGGTACTTAGATAGGGCTATTCTTGCATACGTGACAAATAGCATTTTATTTGATTGCGATGTTCAAATGTAAATCGCGCAGCCTATCACGTGTAGTACCATGTGACCTAAAATCGAGGCTTAAAACAGTTATCTTCTACTAAATCGGAGAGAGTCGTTCTTAACATCCTGAGGAAACAAAAGTGTTTCTAATTGTTGTTGTCAGTTTGATTTTCATTGTTTTTGGAATTTAATAATTTATTCTCTAGGAAACTAAACAAGTGTACCTTTTTTTATAAAAAGTTCTGGGAGAAAGAAATTCAGTGGAAATTTATTCTGGAGTTATACGGAAACATAAACTGTGATTCAATTGAGGAATTGTTGCCATTTGTACAACGACCACATCTGACGTCATCGTCTTCTATATTGGAACGTCATCGAGATTCGAACCTGGATTTTATTAGAACTATTTAGTGATAGGACTTGTATTTTTCATTCTTAGGATTAAATTTTGGATTATATTCACAAACCGTAAGTCCTATTTCCAATTTTTACATTGTTTTCTAGGGAAATAAATTATTTTGTTAAAATATACAAAGCTTGTTGACTTTACTCTTTTCTCTTGTTCTTATTGTACGAGCCTACACTTAACAATAGTTTCCCTCGCTAAAAAAGTAAAGAGGCCAGATATCTGTCTTGAAAGGAAAAGACTGGCTATAGTGCTAGGACGCACGGTTTTGGTGGAAAAGAAACAGCATTAAGGTACAGAATTTTAATTTCCATGTAATTTTCTATTTTGTTGTTTGATTTTAAGCAAATGTGTAATATTTCATAGGGATTTATGATGTAATCGATATATTCAATGTGTAGAATTTCTTATGGTTATATGAATGAATTTCCTTTGTCTGTAGGCTGATACTGTTATCATTAGTTAATGATAATTGCATATTTATATATGATTTTGTAATGCTCAAATGATCTTGCAAGTTATTGGTTGCTGTAAGCTAGAATTTAGTGAATCTTATGCAATAGTAATCGAGCATTTATCTTATTGAGCGGAACTGGCTGGCTAGGTGTAAGAAGACGTATAGTAGTGTATGCTGATATATACGGCAGCATCGTTTGTATACAGAACACGTGTCAATTTCTAATCAATTGCCGTGGAGCGAGAGCGATGAACTGTTTAATTAAGGTCAGACTTGGACGTATATTGTAATAGTCATGTGTACTAGAGAGAACGGTTGTACCTTACCTCAAATACAGTAAATTTGTAAGGACCATTCATCGTTAAGGTCATCTTATGTCAGAATTTATGCAGTGTGGATAGCTATTTACGTTTCTGAATAACGGAAGTGAGAGATTTTATATATACGGATGGGTGGTGAAACATATACAGCTTTAGTCGTAATCTTGTCATTTAAGGGAACAGCTTTCTATATCCTCCCCGAGAAACCCGATGAGGACAGTCCATGAGGGAAGTCCGCAAATAGAGAGTTCAGAATAGAAGGGTGAAGAGGAAGAACCAAACATACACGCTAGACGTGGAATACACAAAGTCAAGAGAGAACGACGCCAGGTGATGCAAGTCAGGCGTGGACATTGTACTCTTTTCACCACTCGTTACTATTATGAACGAATCCGTAAATTGAACACTGCTATTAAATTCCATTAATGTAAATCGGTTGGATTGTAATTACAATTTTAGGTTATGTATTAATTAAATTTATTTTATTTTATTGTTTAAGGGGGCTCGTATCTTTTTATTTCTTCTCAATAGTCTTGCTTAGTTCTCTGTCAATAATCTATCTACTCACACTGGGCAATAACATCGAGGGAGATCATCCTCCAGATAACGATCGCCAAATCAATTAACAGAGGGGCACACACACATGCACACCACACGTCACACC
>JAECUM010027633.1:0-10311 GCA_016617855.1 Megalonaias nervosa
TATATATATATATATATATATATATATATTTCAAAGTTTTAAAATTTTGTAACTTTAGACTTAACAGTGCATCAAAAGAAAATCTTGTGGGGGGAGTCGAGTGGGAAACGTTTTTACCCCCACTGCCCACTGGACCTTAAACATTAGGGATTTTCTATATCACAGGGCTAACAAAATTTCATCTGATTCAACTAGCTATATAATTAAGCTTCTTCTGAGAAGAATTTGTGTCACAAAATTACATTAATTTTCTTGAAGGGGAAAGGCACATTATTTTGCTTTAAACAAGAATTTCCTTCTTGTTTACATTCCTTCAAGAGTCTTGGTTGCTTGCTTTTTAAGTACTATATTATGTAATTTTCTTCCTTTTGTAAGTATGTATTACAATCTCTTAATGTTTTATGTAATGTTGGTTAAAGCCTCATTACAGCTTATGCCAAATTGTTCTGCTATTCTTGCCGACTCAAAATAAATCTAAATCTGCCTTGTTTTAACGAAGAAGGGATTTAGTACAGAGGCGGATCAAGTCACAACGTTAGCAAACAGCTTAAACCTGAATATGTCTCGGGAGAAAACCTTAATTATATCAATAGACGTCACTTCACAACTCTTGTACTTTCTTACCTATGACTAATACCCCAACCATGAGTTGTTTGCATAGTATCACATAATATAGGTAAACGTATGTAGCAAAAGCTGACGAGGTCCCACAAAGCATACAAAATGTATAGAATATGTATTAATTTTGTGTTTGTTTAACTCCACAAACATGCAAAGGTTTTAACTCAAATTTTGATGTTAGCTAATTTATAGTAAAAGCAATACGTCAATTGAATTTTACAGTTTTGGTGCAATTATTAAGGATAGTTTCAACGCAAACGAGGGTTTACGGAGCTGAGGGCTTATTAGTGTAATTATTAATTGTTTTAAGATAATTGCAAATTTCTAGCCCTGTTGATATGCCACACATGCTTTCCGACTCAGGTAAATATAATTAACTGCAAAGTCAGACACCATCGACCTGATCAATGGATAGATTACATATGGTCAATTTAATAGTTTCATTTTTATTCAACTTACACCGATTTCATATTTACTTTCATGTTTGTTTTATGTCTTAAAAGAGTACCTTTTCTTTAGAGAGAGAAATTTGCCCTCTGTGATTTGCCACTTTCTGCATTTAATGGTCGATTGTAATAACCCCGAATTGTGTTCTGATTAATTAAGACAAATAAATTAATACATGTATTCTTTCAATTATTTCTTTCTTTATTTTTTCTTTCTATCTCTTCTTTTTATTGTTTCATTCGTCGTTTATTTATTTATTTATTTATTTATTTATTTATTTATTTATTCACAAATTTATCCATGTTTGCTATTTCCGAAAGAAATATCTAATAATTTTCGATCTAATTTCGATACTTTCGACACTTATTACTACAATGCATGCAACGGAATATCGGACTGGCTGACGTTTTAACCCTTACCAGGTTGTCGCTTCACTGCTTTTATATCGCAGGTAAGTGGTATGTTGTCAGAATACGGATCAACCGCTAATTCTAATGATTCGCCGGGAGAAAAAAATGTTTCAGAACTATGTAGTAGTGGTTAATCTCTCTCTGTAATTTTGAGCCTTTTCGTATACCATATGCTTCTTTACTTGCCGAATAATTATCGTGCCGGTCATCTTATGCAGACAAATAGTATATATATATATATACATATATATATATATATATATATATATATATATATATATATATATATATATATATATATATATATATATATATATATATATATATATATATATATATATATATATATATATATATTGAAATTTACAGCATTTACGATGTACTGTGTGGAATTTTGATCCCATTTATTTTTCAGTAACTCTCTTTGCGATGTAAAGCCACTCAATTTTTTTTTTCTGAAAAAACATTTCATAATATGTGCCAGATAATAGCATGCCAGTATTTGAAAAATCCAAGGGAATTAATTGTTACAGAAACTGAATGTTATACTGTTTTCATGTTATTAAATTTTTTGCGAATCATTGAGCGACACATAAATTTCTCGAGCAAATAGTGATTCAAAAAAGTATATTATACACGGACGTGTTGAGTCATATTTTTCTTAATTGACAATGTTTTTAATAATTAATTTTCATAACCAAATAAGCAAAACTTTAATTCTGGAGATAATTTTGTAATTTTCAGCATCCTTTTGCAACATCGAAACCATCACTACATTCATCAAGTCCCCATGTACAAGATAGTAACCATAAGCTTGTCAGAATTGATATAAGAGATCTTGATAAAAAAAATAATGTTGTTTAAGTTAGATTGGCTTACAAACGCTCAACGACAGTGTGAAACTTCTATTATTCTCGAATTACAAACTTGCCGTAGCTCCACCCAACCACGGTGGTAATACAAGCGACGTGAAGCGGCTCGTGCTTTTGAAATAAAAGCTAATTGAAAAGGGTGTCTTGTTTTGAATCTATCACGTTGGCGTGATAAGAATAAGCATTACTGTGTAATTTTTCCAAACATGCCAACACTTTTTGCCTAAGAATTGATAACTGCGAACACAATGTTGAGAGAGAGAATGATTGACTGAAAGATTGACATCATTACTAAAAACAAATACATTAAATCATGCAAATACATCAAAATGAACAATAAAAAAATTAGTTGTAATTTGAGAACAGAAAATATAAAGTATCAAACACAAAACACCCGTGCTAGCAATTAGGCCATTAAATGTCCAGCTAGTTGTGCTCTTTCGATTTCAATATTATTCAACAATTCTTGCAATATTATTTAGCTTAATCTGTTTCTATGCAAATTTTCCTTTATATCTCAGTAGTGATAGGGGGCACTTTACGGACAATGGGAAAATACATTACAGACCCACCCACACCGGGGCACCATACGGACAAAAATTATACCTGGGCCTATATACGGACAAAAGGTTGGGCCTGTGTACGGACAATAGGAATGGAACAGGTAGGGTGACGTCACGGTACTGACAACAATGTTGCAAGTGGCTGACCTCAATCGGGCGGAACATCAGGGACTGACTTGAATATGTGTAACTTTAGGGATACATAGAAACATGGTTAAAGATATAGACATTGACAAACAAGGTGACATAAATATGGCAAGAAGGAATAAATATCTTTTCGAGGCAAATGAAGTGGCTCTGAAAAGGGCCTTTGGGTTCTTCTTCTATTTTCTCCACTTCTTCCACCAGTTCCTCACTTTCCCAATGATTCCTTTCTTCTTGTTCTTTTCATTCTCTGGTATCCAGTCAGGATGTCCCATTGCTCTAAACTTTCCTGTATCTTTATCCAATTGTTATTCAGTCTGTCAAACTCCTTTTTCTTCTTTTTGTTTTCTTTTTCCTTTCTCTCTTTTGCCCATGTATCTTTAATCTTCTTCACTTCTTCTTCCAATACCTTTTTCATCATTTCTTCCGCTTTCTTTAACTGGTCTAAGCCCCGTTTGACAAAAGACCACTCTGTCAAATTGAATATATCTTCAAAAAAGAAAGCACATCACTCTGATGACAACATCAAGGGCCTGCTTCAAGGTGCATACTCTTACATATTTAGGTTGGATGAAACCTCTTAACTTCTCAACTTGCTCTTCTATCATGCCTAGCACTTGATAAGTGGCTACTTTCAGGCTGGTCACATAGTCTAGGCTACCTGCAAACCTCCATTCCTGTTGAAGCCTTTCCAGCACATAGGCTCCATCCACCATCCAATGCCAACTGTGTTTTAACTCGTTAAACTCGTTCATTTCGAAAGGTGTTTACTAGTCAACGCGGGTAGCCAGACTGATTGAAGGATTATAGTCGCTTATGCACCGAGTGCTTTTGCGACTGGTTAAAGTCCCTGGCTGGACCAGAGGCCCCTGGCGGGGTGCTCTAATAGCCCCTTTATGGGGGGCACACGGTCCGGGTTGGATGTCGTCCCTGTTAGGGCAACACTGCTCCCCTAAAGAGGCACTTAGCCCCGAGCTGGGCTTTTAGCCCCTGTGCTGGGCCTTTGCTGTACCGTTTGACCTTTGACCTTTGACATTTAGTCTACATCCAGTCCGTCGGCGAGGAAGGGAGGAAAAGGAACCCGGATGAAGGCAGCGCAAAAACGCCACGGCAGCGCCACGAAGACAGCCACCCAGGGCACACCCAACACCAACAATCACGCGCCCCGACCCAACTGCAAGGCTGGTTTCAGTGTCAAATCTAGTCCGGTTGTGCTAGCGGTCTGCCCTACACCAATATTGTGTAAGTCACCTGAGTATTTGGTCGATCATTTATTTGGGGTTGTGAATTTTGAAGAGTTGTGTGTGTTTGAATTTTGTGTACAGAGTGTACGTGCACGTTTGCCGAAATTGTTTGCCAATCAGGTGGGAGGTGGGCCCTCTCGTTAATGTTAACTGTAATCAGTTTATTGTTTTGTTAGTTTTCATTTTAGAGAAGTATCTAAAGGATCAAGGTTGTTTTGTGTTCGGTCTTCTTCGGCCAATTTGAAGACCCTTGGTTATGGGGGGGGGGGGACCTCTTTCTCGGAGAGGGTGTTATGTCCATTACGAGCGGGAAGTACAATTTCTCCTTCTTGCGAGGAGCAACTGTAACTCGAAATGGTTGTGCCACGCTTGTCCGGAATGGGTTTGTGGGGCAGCAGGCAGAGCCGCCTGGACTGCCCCTTGCCTTTGTGTTTGTCCGATCGCTTTTGTCCGGGGGGTGGTTGTGGACAGCAGGTGGGGTTTGTCCTGGACTGTCCCTTGCCTTTGATGCGATACAAACACCTATATGCCGGGGTCATGGTAGGAAATCTTTACTCGGCATGGGCTTGCCGAGTTCAGGATCCCGCCCAGGCATTGCTAATATATCTGCCCTAGCACCTGTTTGATGGTCCCAGCTAGGATGTTTATGTTAGTGTGTGCTGGGGAGGGGGTTTGTGGAGCAGCAGGTAGCGCGACCTGGACTGTTCCTTGCTTTAATGCTTGTCTGGCAAATTTTTGTTGAATAGTTATTTATATCTTTTCTCCGTACATTTTTCTTCTTTGTTTTTCCTTCTTCTGTCATCGACATTCCTCCTTTTTCCCTCTTTGGTTTAAATCTTCTTTTTTTTCTTCTTCTTCTTCTTTCATCTATATTCATCCTTTTCTTCTTTGCTGTTGGTCCTTTCTTTTCGTGATGTCTGTTCTTTCTGGCATTGTCCGTCAGTGTGTTGTTTGAAGGTTGCTTTGTTTTGTTTGTTCTTCTTTTTAAGTTTTTTTTTTTTTTTGTGGATTTTTAAAAAAAAAAAAAAAATAAGAAGTAATGTATAGTTTAATTAATTGCATCTTATTTATCATGTCTACTAGTATTGCAATGTGGGGAATTGAAACGATAGGCTTGTGATGTTTTAATTATTTGGTTTTATCCGGCGGTAGATGTTGCTTTTGTAATGACGATTTTTGATTGGTTGTTGGGTTGGCGAATTTCAGTCCGTTTTTGTATTGGCAATACCTCGACAAATGTTACAATTAGGCGGATTGAAAACAGTGGATTAAGATGTTTCAATGGTTTGGGTTTAGTTAGGCGGGGGATGTTATGGTTGCAAGTTCGATTTTGATTGGTTGTTGGACTGATGAGTTTCAATCCGTTTTGTGTTGTCGCTATGTCAGCTAGTATTGCTATTTGGAGGATTGAAACCTAAGGGATTGAAATGTTTCAATTGATTGGGTGTACAAGGCGGGAGAAGTTTTGTTTGTAAGGTCGATTTTGATTGGTTGTTGGATTGGGGAGTTTCAATCCGTTTTGTGGCTTTTTTGTAACGTTGATTTTAGAGTTCGATTTAAGGTTAATAAATTGTTTTGGGTTTCTTGTTCATTAAAGATTTAATTGGGTTGTTTTGTTAAGTTAGTACGGGTTCTGAGGTTATATTTTCTTTAGTGAAATTAATTGTACTAATTAATGTCGTTATGAGTTTATTTACAATTCTAATGAATTGATAATACAAGTTATGTTTGAGGCATGTGAATAAGTAATAAATATATTTAGAGTAGGAATTGGTTATATAATAATGAAATAAGTGTGTATATATATATATATATATATATATATATATATATATATATATATATATATATATATATATATATATATATATATATATATATATAACATATATGTGCCGGGGTCATAGTAAGAAATCTTTGCTCAGCACTTGCTTGCCGATATCAGGATCCCAACCAGGTATTTGCTAGTCTGTTTTCCCTAGCACCTGTTTATTGTCCCCTGCATGCTTTGGTAAATCCATTTTATTTGTTACTTCTACCATTATTGCATTTTGGAGTATTGAAATGTGAGGGATTGAAGTATTTCAGTTGTTTGGTTTATCCAGCGAGGGATGCTGTGTTTGTAAGGTCGAATTTGGTTGGCTGTTAGACTGTTGGGTTTCAATCCGTTTTGTATCGTCGATACCTCAGCTAGTATTGTAGTTTGGGGGATTGAAACATAAGGGACTGAAATGTTTCAATAGTTTGGGTTTGTCTGGCGGGAGATGTTACGTTTGTAAGGTCGATTCTGATTGGTTGTTGAGTTGGTGAATTTCAATCCGTTTTTGTGTCAAGGCTATCTCAACTAGTATTGCGATTTGGAGGATTGAAACAGAATGGATTGAAATATTTGATTGTTTTGGGTCTATCAGGCGGGATATGTTGCGTCTGTTAGGACGATTCTGATTGGTTGTTGGACTGGAGAGTTTCAATCCGTTTTCTGCCGTAGTTGTTGCACGAGTATTGGAATTAAAATTTGGGTTGTTTGGGTTCTTGCTCTGATTTAGATTATACCGCGTGTTTTGTTGTGTAGATATTGTTTGAGGATGTATATTCTTTAGTGAGACTAATTGTAACAAGTGGATATAAATATGCGATTATTTACATTTTAATGTATTATTATTACAAGTTAGAGTTAAGGTGTGTGGTTAAATAGCTACATCCTATATTGTTGTTTAAATGTTGTTAAAATAAATGATTAAGTGATTTCTTTACCTTGTGCAGTGTGCGTAATGTGTAGTCTGTCCAGTTCGCGGTCAGTTATCCTTTGTTCCAGGGAGAGGCCCCCTTGGTGCACGTCCGTCCTCTCTGGCGTCCATCTTGAAAGTGAATGAATGACTGCTTGATTGCTTGTTTACATTATACTGGCGTGCGCACATATGTGCATGTGCCAGTTGTTAATTCCTGCACCGCAGGATGATAATTTTTTCTGGGGGAAGGAATCAGAGCCTCATCCCCCAGGTGTTATTTTTTTTGAAGGGTACTCTCCCTGTTGATCTTCACAGACCAGTTAGGGAGGCCCTCCTGCCCTACATGTAGAAGTTGTGCTATTTTTATTTTGTTCTATTATGTTAAAGTCAATTGTTAATTGTTATATTGTTATATAATGTAGAGTTCTATGTTCTGTAATATTTGTCTGTAATTTAAAAATTAATTTTTTTTTTTTTTTTTTTTTTTTTTTTTTTTTTTTTTTTTTTTTTTTTTTTTTTTTTTTTTTTTTTTTTTTTTTTTTTTTTTTTTTTTTTTTTTTTTTTTTTTTTTTTTTTTTTTTTTTTTTTAATTCAATTAATTTATTACGAGTATGTATACATTCTGTATACTTTTGGTTCCATTCATCATCTAAAGAATCATAATCTTCTATTAGGGATAGTAGTTGTTGTTCTTGTTGTTCCATCAGTTGCCTTTTTCTTTCTGTTGAGTCACTTCTTTTTTCATGTTGTTGCTGTTGTTGTTGTGAGATTTTATTTTGTTCCAACTCTTTTAGATTGAGTGTTTGTTGTTGTTGTTGTTTTTCCATCTGCTTAGTTGTAATTTCTCGTGTTCTAGAGTCTTGTTTTTGTTGTTGTTGTTGTTGTTCCATCAATTGCCTCCATCTTTCTGCTGAGTTCTCACGTCTTATTTCAATACATTCATCTTCTTCCATCTGCTTAATTGTTATTTCTCGTGTTCTAGAGTCCAGTTGTTGTTGTTTTTGTTGTTCCATCAATTGCCTCCATCTTTCTGCTGGGATCTCACTTCTTGTTTCAATACATTCATCTTCTTCCAGGAGATACTGTTCTTCTTTCTTGTTTCGCCTTTTTGCTTTTCTTTTTCCTCTTCTAATTTCTGCTACTGTTTCTAACAGGTCACTCTTTTGTATTTCTGTTTTAGTTCTTCTTCCTAAAGATAAAGCTGTCGTAGGAGTTTGATTTGCGCCTGCACTTCTCATTTCATGTTGTTGCTGTTGTTTTTGTGGGATTGGATTTTGTTCATCCTCTTGTGGATTTTGTGTTTGTTGTTGTTGTTTTTCCAATTGTTTTTGTTGTTGTTGTTGTTGTTGTTGTTCCATCAATTGCCTTCTTGTTTCATTTTGTTGCTGTTGTTGTTGTGGGATTTGATTTGGTTCATCTTCTTGTGGATTTAGTATTTGTTGTTGTAGTTTTCCCGTCTGCTTGGTTGTTATTTCTTGTGTTCTAGAGTCCATCAATTTCCTTTCTGCTGGGTTCACTCTTAATTCATTTTGTTGCTGATGTTGTGGTTGTGGGACCTTGGTGTTGTCAATCCGTTGTTCTTTCTCTTTGCTTGGGAATATGGTAGTTGTTGTAGATGTTACTGTTGTTGTTTGCCTGGGGATCGATTGTTCTTGTGGTTGTTTTTTCCTCATTGGCCTTCTCATTTCTGCTAATGTCTCTCCCTGATTCTCTTGATTTTTTGGACATTTGTGTGGGGTGTGCCCTATTTGTTCACATCTATTGCAGGTTCTATGATATATGCACCCTTTGTACCAGGTTTTTGTTAGAAAACCAAAAAGGTAAAAGGCTCTTTTTACGTCCTTCAGTTTGCTCTTTTCAATTTCGAAGATTCGTGTTCCATTATATATTCTTGATAGAGGAATAGTGTCCAATCATGCTGATATAACCTTTATGTTAAACTTTTCTTCGAATCTTTCTTTCGTAGCTTGCAATGGTATTTCTAGGGGAATGTCAGATAAATGTAATTCCCCGGTTTGTTTCTTAATTTCTCGCCTAATTGGTGTTGGTGTTTTTACTGTCACTGGTAGTCCTTTCAGTTGTATTTCTTCGTGCGGTAGTATCGGTTTTGTTCCCTTTGGTCTCGGTAAGTATCCTTGATATCCCTTTCGGTTGATAGAGTACGTTTTCTCGATGTATTCCGGATTTATCACCTTAAGTGCGACCATAATATCTGCTGTACTTGGTATTCTATCTCTTGGTATGTTTGACATATCTAGTTCTTGTGTCCCTTCTTTGTATTGGCATTCTATAAATGAACCTTCTGTTGTTTCTATTCTTCTCATTTTAAAGAAATTTCCTAGTTCTCTTGTTATCGCCATGTTAGCTTTGTGCATCGCCAGTTTCTCCCGTGCAATTTGCTTCTCTTGTGAGTTGAGTTCACTGTTCATCTTTTTCCGTAGCGTTCTGTCTGTAATTTTTTCTGTAAGATTTTTTTCCTTTTAGTAGTTTTTTTTTTTTCTATTTCATGATCCTTCCTGTCCTTTAGTCCATTAAGTCTGCTTGGTCCTCGCCATTTTGAGATTTATTTACAGGTGTTAATGCTCTCAAAGAGTGCTGCTAATTTGAGCCGTCAGATAGCGGAACAATAAGTTCCATGCTACCTGAATGGAAGGCTTTCATGAGTGGGATTGGACCCAGCACAAACTCATGTTAAATCTAGAATGGATATCCAATCAGTGGCTGTCTTGAGTGGGAATCGTCCAAGCACACACTCAAGGTTAAGTCGGATCGAAATCTACAGCGGAATGGCAGGAGTCACCAAGGCAGTATGTAACGCCAGTCGCGATTGGTCGGCGACTATGACGTCACATTGGGACACCTGGAGCTTTAGACGGGTGGAAATTGTTCCACATTTCCGTCTATGTTTGGTGGTCCGAGCGTGGAAAAGGAGCGGAAGGGGTTCGGCAGCTGGCGCGAACGCAATGGATGTTGTCACAGTGGTTTAATCGAATCGGGATTCTAAGCCAAAATGGAATCCCTTTAAACTAGTTGGCAAATTTGAGCCTTTAAAAGGGCTGTTATGGCATGTCAGTCGAAGGTTCCACGGTTGGTTTCCAAATCTCTAAATTCTTCCGCAGTTCGTGTGTCCTTCCTTAGCTGTTCGGGGAATGCCTTGTAACCGTGCACTTCACACAAGTAGTTGGCAGCGTTCACTAGATTTTGTATAGAATAGTGGCGGTAGGCTCTACGGTAGTACTGGGAAAGGATTCTGACCCCGAAGTGCCATTGTGCAGGTCTTG